>CABHPH010163256.1:0-42397 GCA_902168325.1 Peromyscus nudipes | reverse complement strand
AGACAAAGACAACACACAGACACTGATGAGGCTCATCCCAGAGTTGCCCATGAGTGGAAGGAGGTTTGGGGTACTGTGAGGCTCATGATCTGCCCAGCTGCACCCCACTGCCTCACTGTGCCTGTCCTGCCCATCATTAGCCCTTAAGCCAGGGAGTGTTCAAAAGGTAGAGTCCTGGGTGGTGATTTCCACATTTTTCTTCCTTTCTTGCCTCCCATTGTAACAGTGCTGTTTACGGCTGTAAGTGGCCCAGGCTCCAGCGGCTTCCCTGTCGGTCCTGCAACCAGGAACAACCAAGGGCTTTTCTAGGCTTCCTAGTGCCCCATGTCTGGAGTCATAAGAGTGAAAAGATCTAGAGGAGGGGAAGACGCTAATAGAGTGAGGGGGATACCTCATCAGGTCTGCGCTGCCATGGGGCTGACACCAGACCATGGAAGGGGCACCAAGTGTGGGAACTGGATCTGTGGGATGGTGTACCCTCACAAAGTGCCCCTTCCTTTCCCTCCACCTCTCCCCTCCAGCAATGATGGCAAGAGGCTCCAGGACCTTCCTGGTCACATGCTGGATGGGTGGCTAGGACACAGTAGTCCTTGGTCAGGTCTCTGTGCTCAGGACCACAGCATCCTACACAGTCACCTTCCTTTTGATCCATGTGCTTTTGCAGCCTTGGGACCCAATACAAAATTAAGCCCAGCCATCAATGAAAAGCTGGTCCCCTGTGGGGCAGGAACACATGGTTCCACTGAAGTTGGGCATCTGTGTAGAGCAGCTAGGGTGTCTGTTAGTGGTTTTGGAGGCACTGGCTGCCTGCTGTGTGATCCTGGGCTAATGTTCCAAACTCTCTCAGCCTCTACGTCTTAGCGGCAGCAACGATCGAGCCTCCCCAGACTCAGATTTTTCCCCTGGAGATCAGGCCTCTGTCAGAAAGACAAGTGTCAACCAACACCAGTTTCTGACCCTCCATGTCCCAGTTGACTCACTCTTCAAATGAGTTTGTGTCACCCACCTGTGACCTGATGGCAGTGGGAAGCTCTCAGGCCACCCCTGCTACTATCCCAGCCTGTATTGGTGTGGGAGGAAACACAGTAGGAGCTCACCTTCCTGGGGTAACCCACCTTGATCTCTAAGTTTATCTGACCAGAGAGGCAATGCCCAGGGTAATGGGGTTGTAACTCCCACGGACTGCAGCAGTCCCCTCTGTAGGGATAGATTGCTTAGATATGGAGCCTCTGTTGGAGTCCCTCAGTCTCCCTGTACCTCATTTTCTCTTCCTGTGTTAGCTTACCAATGCCCAGGGACATGGGATCTGTCTGGTTATTTTATTCTTATCAGAACAAGGAGGTTGCAACAGCCATGGGGCACCTGGTCAGGCACGCAACATCCACCTTCCTGCTACGTGGCTTTGCCCTGCGAGTCTGTGTTCACAGTGATAAGACAGCATGGGCTCGGAGCAGACTCCAATGGGAGCCATTTGCAAAAAGCCCCATTCTGAGACATGCTGACAAAGAGTAGGAGGGTTTTCTCTCTTGATACCTGATGGAAAATAGTTCTTAACCATTATCCACAAAAGGGCGACCTGAGCCCTGGAGGTCACAATGTCCTCTGGCAGGGCACTTTCTACATAAAAGATGGAGGCTCTAGACCACAGACACCTAGCACCATGGTGTCCTCTTAGAAGACTTCTCAGAGCCTCTCCTAGAGTAGCTAAGTCCCTATAGGCTGAGCAGAGGTGGGACTTGCTCATTCACCTGCTTCTGAGTTTGCTCCCATGATCCCTCATCCAAGTATTCAGTCTCCTCTGGTGTCAATGGCATCAGTCTGAAGTGTTATCACCACCAATAACAGCATCCAGTGTCCACGCCACCCATATTCTTCCTGTGTTAACATGGAGGATGCTGGCTCATGGCAGTGACAGGCACCTGGAATGACTCACAAGAGAATCTCTTCCCCTTAGGATGGTCCAGCTCCAGTCTCATGATAGTGTCCTTTTGGATGGTATCTCTCTTTTTGAATGACATATCAGATAGTCGTGGGTACTCTCTGTCACTTACAGATGACACATCATTCAATAAAATAAATGATCTCAGTGGATATCTCCCCTCCTACAGCAAGTCCCAACAAAGTCCCTCGACCTTGTTTGTGTTTATCTCCCAACCTTTGCATAATGGGGACAAGTGATGCAGAGAGAACCGGACAGCACTGGGAGGGGACTGGATAGCACCGAGGGTACACCTGGGCAGCACTGGAGGGGACTGGATAGCTCTTAGGGTACACCTGGGCAGCACTGGAGGGGAGGCAGCGGAATGGTGCCTGGCGTAGACCTAATGAGACCCTGAAAGGAGAGCACTGGAAACCCAGAGGACTATATTATCCTGGAGCCACCTGTGCAGGTACCTAGAGGGTAGTGAGCAGTGCCCAGCAGGGCCTGGACTATACCTGGAGACTAAGCAGTCAGAAGCACCCAGGGGTCAGGCACCAGAGACAGGATGCCACCGCTAGCAAGCCAGGGGAAGGCAACATGAAGCAGTTCTTGCCATCCGGGGCTGTTGGTGGAGACCAGAACTGCACTGATTTCCCCAGAACACAGGAGGGAAGACCACAAGGCTGAACCCGGAACTGGATTCTCCAGGTTTGTGCCAAGGGTACAGGATAATGGACAATTGTATCTGATTGTCAGGTTCCTGGCAGCAAGTGTGAAGAACAGGAAGAGCTAAACTGTAGGGGTTCTAAGAAGGAGATGATGGTTTGCTTAACAAGACAGAGCCACAATAACCCCGGAGAGCAGTGACCAGAGCACACACGGCAGAAAGCAATCTTGTTAGGCTTAATAAAACAAGGAAAAAGAGCCTCAGACATCAGGAGGGAAAGCCTATCAGTCAAGTAGCTCGTGGATCTAAACCAAGGTGTGTTTGTTCTAAAAGGTGTTGGAGGAGCTGGCAAGTGCTCACAGCTCCATCTAGCCTGCAATCAGTTCTCAAGGACAAGGTTAGAGTGGCTTGGAGTGGATTTAACTGAAGAAGAGGGATGCTCGCTCCTCCAGATGACCACAGCCCCGCAGACTTCATGTAAGAAGGAAAGAAGGAGAGAGAGGCCATGCGTACTGAGATACTGAGTGCATCTTCCTCCCTCAGGGGTGGGGGGGTGGAGGGGGGGTAAGGCTGCTCCCTGCCTGGAAGGCTGCAGCAAGCTCATCCTGGGGCAGCTTCTTCTTGTATTTCCGGGCATTTTGTCTCTAACTATAAGATCAGCACATGCACATCATGGAAAATAGAGAAAAGTTTTAAATTAAATAATATTCAAATCAGTCAACAACAACAACAAAAAAAAACCTAGCAGAACGTGAACATAGCTTTTTGCACTTTCTGTCTATAGCTTTTCTTTCTTCCCTGAGAAAAAACTAGGAGGAGCTGACCCTGCACAGGTGAGACAGCATTCACGAGCTTGTGTAGAGGCCTCCTCGTCCCCACTAGCAGCCCCAGAGGGAGGGACTGCTGAAGCCTAGGGACAGGCCTGAGGCCTGAGGAGGCACCTGGGTGGACAAAGCCACAGGGTGTGAAGTGTGGGGCTGAGGAAAGAGGCCCTGACTCCAGAGAAATTCACTGAAGAGTCACACTATGTGGCTTGATCCAGACAATCCCTGTGACATAAATTCCATGGTTTGTCACATCAAGGCCACCATGGAGACTTGCTTTTTGCCTTCTCACCTGTTATAATATGAGCACAGTCAGCAAATGCGTACATATTAGCTAATGGAGCTACGAACTCTCGTATGAAGTAGCCTAAGATAAATATTTGGGTGTCTAATTTTGTGGCATTCCGGGTGCTCACTGAAGTGAAGGTGCCCAATAGACATCAAGAACCGCACCTGTTGGCTCCTCCTCACGCGCCACAGCACTTGAGATGCAACTGTGTTAGTTTTCCTCATCCTCATTGTGGCCAAACACCTTCCAGCAACTTCTGCAGTCAAGCAAGGTTTAACTTTGAGCTGGAAGCCCTCACTCTAGCAAAGTAATTCTAACAGTATGGAAGCTTTAAGACCACAGGTTGTACACCTGACGAGGCAGGGTCTATGGCAGGCAATCCCTTTTCCTGGGAACCCAGTGACTTCACAGACTTTTACTCCACATGCCACTTTCCTGCAAAAATAGAGGAGTGACATTGCTCATGGGCTCCAGTCTAAACCTAGAGGACACAGAGCCAGCCCATTGTGTATGGCTATGAGGAAGGTCTCTGAGGGAAGAGGGGAGGCGTTGGGCAAAGGTCACATTAGTGTCAGTTTTCACCTAACAGATCTCCAAAGCCTCCGCTACAGCAGTTAGCTCAGGACGTACAGGGCCTAGCTTTCTCCCATGCCACCCACAGAGGCTGATTCGCAGGGATGCTGGCATTCTGCTGGAGGTCCATCTGCTGATGGCAGCCAGCCCACAGAAAGGTGGCTGTGGCTGCCAGCACACTCCAAATGAAGGCTGCCAGGTGGGAGCCAGTTGGGTAGCTGCTCTGAGGGGTCCTGGCTTAAGTTAGACATGACACAGCATTGCCCAGACACTGTAGAACACACGCAATGGGGCCACAGGGGCAGCCCACTGCTACTTTAAGACAGATTGTCTGGGGACACTCAGGTCTCTCAGCTCTTGCTGCTCTTCAGAGACAGGCTTCCTATAAATATGAGTCCTTCCGTAATCACTGCCTCTTGGAAAATTGATTGCTCACAAAGTCTTGGGTCCCTCAGAGTTTCTGTGAACACCAAGGTCCCTCAGAAACCAACGCTTCTCAGAAACTGACCACTCATGAATGCCTTAGCTGCTATCATCCCTTGGGGATAGTCTACCCCTGAACATCAAGAATCCCTCAGCAGCTACTAGATGCATAGACACGCCCAGATATGAGCCCATAGCTGTGACTGTGGGAAATGCTTCCTGAGACCCCCCTCCCTTCCATAGGCACTCCTCCTGTGCTCTGTCACTTCCTTGTATGGTCCAGGAGGAGGCTTATAGGTAGGAGCCAGACTGTTACCAGTATGCCCCAGGACCTTCCTAATTCCCATTCAGGTCAGTCATCATTTTTCAGTGTGGACTGTGTGGCTTGTGTTTTCCATGGCCCAGAGAGGTTGTACCTAGCCTGGCATCCTTTTCTGACTGCTTGGCAGGCCTGGGTGGCCATGTTGAAGAGGAAGGACCCCTCACAAGACCACAGTGACCCTCTATCAGGGTAGCTCCTCAGCACAGGTGTGGCCTTGAGTACAGGGACCCCTTAACTCAGAACCTCACAGTCCTTGATCTCACTTTGTGGAAATCATGCCACCTACGCCCACTTCTTTTCTTGGCTCTGCTGAGTTTCAGCCACCCCATCACAGGTCTCAGAATTAGCACCGACATGCCTGTCTCTCCACCTGCCCCTGGTGTCAGACCAGGTCCCCAGGTCACGTGGCTCCCCTCAGAACATCTACAACCTCAATTCTCAGCCCTCTGCCTCCAATCGGGAACATGGCCATTTCATCTGGCTCCTGTAGGGGTCAGCCTTATCAATTCACCCTCTGCCTAATTGTCAGTGGCTTCTCATTGTTAGGAGAAAGCCCAGGACTGCTAACATGGCCTGTCTGCCCCAGGAGGCTTCATCCTCTGCCTCACCCACCACTCCTGCTTGGCCAGGGAGATGTTGTCTCTCATATTCCATCCTGTGGCTTCTCTGGCCACCCTTCATGTTAAAGCCATTGCTCTGTGTGGTCTCAGGGCCTTGGAACATGTAGTTTTTTTCCTGAAGCATGCTTCTCTGAGGGCCTCTCAGAGATCCAAGCAGCCCTTTACTCATCCCTGTCACTCCAGCCTTCCCTCTGCTCCATCTCTCTAATGGAGACTCTAAGTGACATCTGTAACAACGCTTCAAGAGCAATTTCCAACACACAATCAAAGATAAGTAGGTACACGGAGGGACAAGAGAACATGAGTGAAAACTCTGAGAGGAAACGGACACAGAAGTGGACCACTGGAATGCCAGACAGGGAGCTTTGTAAATGTAAATCTTTTGATGATATGCTCCACATTTGAAGATGGAGAAGCCAAGCTTAAAATTTCTACCGGGAGCTTGAAGTTGTAAAATGGCACGAAGGAGTTTATAAAGCAGCAAAGAGAAACCCCCAAATATAAAAATGTAGCAAGGAGCCAGGAACTCACTTGATGTGTTTACCAGTGACTTGTACAAAAGTAAGGATGGAGGTGCCCGGGGGTGGGGGGGCTGGTAGGAAGATCATGCAGGAAAACCAGAAGGTGCAAACGCTGTAAAACACAGAAGCTACCTTAAGAGACATTTGGTAAGAATAGGACAGTCAAAAAGGCTCTGATCTGGGGCTGCAGAGATGGCTCAGCAGTTAAGAACTCAGGCTGCTCTTCCAAAGGACCTAGGTTTGTTCCTCAGCAACCACATCGCTGTTGACAACTAACTGTAACTCCAAGTGTAGGAAATCCAATGCCATCTTCTGGCCTCCATGGGCACCTTATGCACATGGTGCACAGATGTATATGTAGGCAAAATATCCATACACATAAAATGACAATAATCTTTAAAAAGACTTGGACCTGAAATCCTGAAGGAAATAATAAATAACATGAATGATGCAGTAGCAGGAGGGGAGGAGCTACCATGAGAAAATTTCTCCAAAGCTGATGAATCCAGCCTTCAGAAGTCTAGAAAATACAAACAATGAAAAGAGTCCACACTTCAGTGCAGCAGCCTGAAATCCCTATCTGTCTGTCTATCTATCTATCTATCTATCTATCTATCTATCTATCATCTATTTATCTATCATCTATCTATCTGTCTGTCTGTCTGTCTATCTATCAATCTATCTATCTTTATCATTGTTTATTAATTCTTTGAGAATTTTGTATTGAAATTCCATAAAACATGGGGCAAAGGTTTCTGGGGGAGATATATACTGACAGTTGATATCTTGGTCTCAACTATGGAAGTCAAAAAACAATGAGATGTTTGTAATCTAGGCAAAGAAATAGAATTGCTAACTTGGGTTTCTATTCTGACAGGTAAACTTTAAAAAATGAAAGTAAAAATAAATGTATTTTCACACAAAAATTGAGGAAATTCACAACAAATAGATTTTATTATTAGAATGAAATTTTAGGGATCCTTCGAGCAAAAAGAATGATAGAAATGGAAAGAGGAGTTACAGGAGAAGAGAGTAATAGATATGGAAGCAGTTGAGTGTTAATATGTAAATGAAATTATCCACTGAACATTACATGAATTCATATACTCCAATCACTGTGTGAATCCTGCCTATATGCAACAAAGAAAACGTTTTTGAAATGTATATATGTATAAATTATGTACATGTAGTATGCATAATAGGTAAATTACATTAATGTATACATGACTGCACTTATATGACACTGTGTATGTTATAGTTAAAGTTCAGAGCAAACACTCCATCAATGTTGGGAGTTTAAAGGTTAAGGGTGATAAGTTTCTTGAATTTTTCTATGAAGAGGAAGAAATCGCAATTAACCACTTTTTAATTGCATTTTATTTATTTATTTTGTATGTGCATGTGCTTTTGTGTGTGTGGGATGTATGGGTATGTGTGTGGGTGTGGGTGGGTGGGTGAATGTGTGGGTGTATGCGTGTATGAGTGTATGTGTGTGTATACATATGCATGTGTGTATGCATGCATGTATGGGGGTATGCATGTGTATGTGTGTGCAGGCATATGGGTGTGTGTATGCATGTGTATGTATGTGTATATGTGGGTATATGGGTGTTCAGGTGTATGGGGTGTGTGTGTATGCATGTGTGTGTGCAAGTGTATGGGTGTGTGTGTATGGGTGTGCAGGTATATGGGTGTGTGTGTGTATGGGTATGTGGGTACATGCATGTGCGTGTATGTGTGTGTATATATGTGTGTGTGTGTGTGTGTGTGTGCGTGCGCGCACGCGTGCATGTGTCACTGTGCTCATAAAGAGGTCAGAGACAACCCGTAAGTCTGTTCTCTTCTTCCACCTTGGGGAAAGAACCAGGGAAGGAACTTAGATCACAAGCCTTGGCAGCAAGTACCTTTACCTACTGATCCATCTCTGTGATGATATTTTATTTGTGCTGAAATGTGGTGATATTTTATTTGTATGTTAATAAATAAAGTTTGCCTGGAGATCAGAGGTCATAGCCAGCCATAAACAGAAGTCAGGTGGTAGTAGTACACACCCTTAATCCTGATCACATGGCAGGCAGAGTCTCTGTGCGTTCAAGGACACAGCCAAGCATGGTGACACACTCCTTGAATCCCAGTACCAACCATAGAGACCTGAAGATCTGTATAGACAGGCAATGACGAGGAAGTGAGGTGGCTGGGTTAAGAGCCAATGAGAAGGCAGAACAACAAGGCAATAAAGGTGCAGGTTAGACAGGAAGAAGCCAGTTCTCTTGGGAGGCTACAGCAGTTGGCAAGCTATGGTTAGTTGGTGGCTATCACTCTGATCTCTATGGCTTTCACCCCTATATTTGGCTCTGTGTTTCTTATTTAGTAAGACTGTTTAGAAATTTGTCTACACATCTCTCTGGCAGACTTTGTAAATTTAAAAAAATCACTGGAATACTCGAAGAGCAGCAAGTGACATGAAGCATCCAGTCAACCCTGGAGTGTGGGGCTCTCACCCATGAACTAAACACACTTTGCAACGTAAGGTGACCATGAGCTTTTGAAGACTAAGTGGACTATTACAGCTTAAAGGTGATGTGTTTGAGGCCACAATGAGCAACTCCCAGCTACCTGGGACACCTGCTTCAAAGGATTCAATGCCCTTTTCTGGCCTTTGCAGACACTATATTCATATGCATTTCCTGTCCCCAAACACATACATGTAATCTAAACAAAATTTAATCTTAAACTTTTTAATACAGTCACCTAAACAAGACCTACACAGTAACAAAGGATGACATGCCAACTTGGATAAAGGAAGTCTCACAAGGCCCCACCCACTAGATGAAGAGCTACAGACTGCTGAAGGCTGCCTAGAGAGCGAGATCAGTCTTTATTCAGGGATGTACCCCCAATAGGTTATCCAATCCCAGTGGCTGGGTTGGCTATCCAATCACTTAGCCACATGTACATCTGAACAACACTAAATAAACCCAGCAGGCTGTATTTATATATGTAATATATAAACAATATATACAATAATTATAGACTAATTTAAAAAGAGGTTATGAATTTGGAAGGGAGTTGGAGGGCCTGGGAAGGGTGGCCGTGGGGAGGGCAAGGGGAAGAAATGATGTAAATATGGTACTCATACATGAAATTCTCAAAAATTTTGAATTAACTTAAAAAAATAAAGTATGTTTGTGCATCAGGTTGGCGAGTGATGGACTCATCACGACCCATCTTCATTGTTGATTTGATCACCATTAGAACGACTTACGAGACCTCTGGATGTATCCATCGAGGCGTTTCCAGGGAGGTGTAAATGAGAAGGAAAAGCCTAGCCTGAAAGTGAACAGTACCATTCCTTCCTTGGGCTGAGGCTCTGAACCAATAAAGGTCCAGAAAGTGAGTGGACCGACAGCCTTAGCCTCTCTCTGCTTCTTCATGACAGACACAAGGTAGTAGCTGGCACCTGCTCCTGCTACCGTGCCTCCCCAGACACTGTGGACGGCACCTTCAGACTCTGAGTGTTTTATCAGGGCACTGAGAAAAGCCATTCTTATAGGGGGTGACTGTGGCCAAAGATCCTAATATACTCGTATGAAAATATCTTTTCCAAACTTATCACTATACATCATGGATATAGTACAAAAACATATCAAAGAAATGCAGTTATGAGTGACAGGGAAAACTGAGTCACCGGTACTGGAGTGAAACTCCCCACTACTGTTATTTCTCTGTTCCTTTTACAGTCTTTGGAGTTTACCCTTCCTTGAATTAGTTTATGGGCCAAGAAGCAATGTCCTTTGCCCATCTTACCTAAACTCGATGCTGAGCCTATCTGTCAGCATAGGCCTGGGTAGACTGTGGTAACAAACACACCCACTTGCCAGTGATTCAAACACTGGTCTCCACTCAACATGTGACACCCTGTGTTCTTCAGAGACCCAGCTTACAGAAGATCAATTCCCACCTATGATTCACTCCCTAGGACTTTAAGCAGAGGACATGACTGTCTATTGGCTCTTTTGTATGAATGACATGGCAACTCTACTCAGACTTCACAGGTCAAAGGTCGAGAAACTGACTTATAGACTCACTTTCCAAGCCAGATGTAATCAGCACAGGAGTGCTCTAACTCAGGGGTCTTTCAGTCTTTCCCCCTTCCATTCTCCACTGATGAATCCTCTTTTCACTTAGGTGAGATTGACCCCCCTTTCTAAAGCTGCTGAGTGGCCATATGTCTGAGTCCTGGCTCCTCAGAGACTCAGTGATGGGTACAGGTCAAACCTGGTCAAGGAGGATAAGCTGAGGACCACTGGTGGACATGGATGGACTCTTCTACCTGGGCTTGGACCCTGGAGGCTTAGAATCTTGTCATCATACAAGAAATGTCTGTGACTGTCTATAATGCGTTGTTTGTCGTCCTTATTATTATTGGCCCTGGGAAGTGTTTTTTAGAGATTTCTGCCCTAATCACTCCCACACATCTCATTAAATGTGAATATAGCTAATGTAATTTTGTATCTGTCTGTATACTGCATGTCCTATGAGAGCCACAAATAATTACAATAGAAAGGCTTTGGAAAGTTGTTGGTTTGTTTTCATCCACTAAGAACCAATTTCATCTTCTTTGGGGAAATCGCCACTGTTAAAAATTTGCTGCGGGGCTGGGGTGTAGCTCAGTGGGAGAGTGCTCGCTTAGTATGAACAAGGCCCTGGGTTCAATTCCCAGAACTGTAAAACATAAAAATAAAGAAGACAATACAGTTTTAAAAAATCTACTGTGTAAATGAAGTCAGTGCAGAGCAAAGCTGGAGACCCTGAGGGTGTCTCGGAACCCTTGGGTCTGGCAGAGCCAGACAGTCAATACAGCCTGAAGGGACCTCGGTTATTGAAAACAGTAAATTCTAAGCTTTGCTTCATGGGCACAAGGGGATTTGTGTCTGTTAAATACAAAGAGTCCTCACAAACGACCTCCAGCAACTCAGCTTTGGCTCAGGCAGCGGCATTTCCACGTGACTGGGTGACATTCCACGCATGTCAGCAATCCCTTTAGTTCTTCTGTACCACATCTCAGATGCCACCATCAAGACAGTCCCCCCTTGTAAGATTACTGCTCAGTCACTTCTTCCCTCAATTTCTCTCCCTTCACGTGGGCAGTGCCGCCTCTGGGAAGGTAGTTCCAGGCTGCATAAGGAAGTAGTCTGAGAAAGCCATAGTGAGAAAGCCAATCAGCAGTGTTCCCTTTGTCTGTCACCCATACATGCATCCATTCCTCCACCCATTAATCTACCCATCCCTCCCATACTTCCTCTTTTCCTCCTTCTACCCACTTCATCCCTTCATCTACCTGCATATCTACTCCTCCGTGGGTTTTTTTTTTTTTTGTCAACTTGACACAAACTAGAGTCATTTGGAAGAGGGACTCTTAATTGAGAAAATGCCTCCATCAGATTTGCTTATATGGTAAATACTGTGAAAGTATTTTCTTGATTGATGATTGATGTAGGAGGGCCCAATCCACTATGAGCATTACCATCCCTGGGAAGGTGGTCAAGACTTGTAAAAGAAAGTAGGTTGAGCAAGCCAAAGGGAACAAGCCAGTAAGTGTTCCTCTATGGCCTCTGTTGCAGCTCCTACCTCCAGGCTCCTGCCTTAAGTTTCTGTGCTAGTGTCCTTAATGACGACTGTTATTGGAATGTGCAAGCCAAATAAACCCTTTCCTCCCCAATTTGCCTTTGGTTATAGTCTTTATCACAATAATTAGAGGAAAATAAGACCATCTTCCCTCCATCCAGTCAGCCATCCACCTATCATTTCACCTATCAATTGGCCGATCCATCCTTCCATCCAATCTCCCTCTACTCATTCATTTATCCACATACCAATCCATCCTTGATGTACCCATTTATCTATCTACTCATTCTTCTACCCACACATCCGTCCAGCTATCCCTCCAGTCATCCATCAGGTCCATCCCACTTCACACGCCTCCATTGTCCTTTCTGTATCATTTTCCTTTTCAATCATCTTCCATTTGGGGTCTCTTGATCCATCCCCAACATTTTTTCTCCTCTAGTCATCTATCCATCTCAGCTCCACATCAATACATATCTTGTGAAAATCACCAGTTTCTCATGGCCAAATGTATGCCATCTGTCTGTCATCACACAGGTGAACCTTTCTGTTTAGACTTGGTCTCATTACAGTCCCACGGATCCTCTTAGTCCTTTGCTTCTTTATTTCATCCCTTTTCTGGTTCCTGTTTCAAATCTTGTTTTAAAGATGAAATCCCTCTGCCTCTACTCTCTAGTCTTATGCCAAGCAACTAAGGCAACATCTCCACACATTTATGAAAAGAAGTTGGTTTTTGTTTACCTGTACTATTTTCCCTCACGTTAGTCAACCTCCCCACTTCCTAATTATCCGAGCCTCTCCTCTAAGATCCCACTGATCTTAGAAAGTCCCCATCTCTTCACTTCCCAGCAGACCAGAGCTTTTAAGGTACTTCTGTGGCCATCTTGCAATTCTCTATTTACAGCAGCCAGAATATTATATTTCATTTTACATTTTATTTTACTTGAGATACTAGAGATTAAGCCTAAGCTTTCCCCTTGGTATGTAAACTCTACTACTGCACTATATCCCAGCCCCAGAATAATGTTTAAACAGCCTAGATTATAGGTACCCAACGGCTTTCCACACACTTAGAATAAAATCTAGATTAGCTGCTGGTCTGAGTTCCTGGAGCTGGCTGATGGCAAAACTCCACAGCTGAGTAGCACAAATATTAAAATGTGAGTCAGGGCCACCTGGATGGCTCAGTGGACAAAGGTACTTGCCACCAAGCATGGTAACCTGAGTTCTATACCCGGAATCCACAGTGGAAGAAGAGAACCAAGGCTGTCTTCTGACCTCTACATGCCTGCCTTGTTATACTCTTGTCTACACACACACACACACACACACACACACACACACACACACACACAAACTTTAAAAATCCAGGTAAGCACAATGTCACAGAGCAGAGAAGACTAGGCAGTGGGAACTGGTTTGCATTTGTGGCAAATTCAGAGCCACAGAAGTCCTTCCTTGGTTTCCTCTACTGGGGAACTATGACTTTGTTCCACTCCAGCCTCTCATTAAGCCACTGGTCCCTTCTCATCGTGTGGACATTCCTCTCCTCCATCAATAATGAGTAATTAAGGGAGTGTCTAGGAACTATTCCGTCGAGGTCAACCTGACACCATTTTAACAATATACCAACAGCTATTTTTTAATGAACACACTTTTTTAGATGTATAGGAAGATGGGTAGGTGGCAAGGTGGGCTTTCCCACATTGCTTTTCCTAGCATTCTCTGTTGCCAGCATCTTACATATGGTGGACATGGCTACAGCTGATTGATATTGTTATTATAGTGTTCTTAAACCATTGAGAAAGCTAGCATAAGTGGATTACAGATGTTAGTTGGATACAAAGTTATAAACCTTCTAAAAGGAAGCACAGAAGCAAGTCCAAGTGGGGCTGGGGTGACATTTCAGTACAACATCCAAGATGGGATCCATGAAAGAAAAGCTGATACATTATATTCTATTGAAATGTAAAACTTCTATGCTGAAAGTGGCAATATGAAAAAATGAAAACATAAACCAAAGCCTGGAAAATGCATTTAGAAATCCATACACTGTTGTCAACAAAAATCCATAGTTTCCATTAAGCCTCCCCTTGGAGTGGTAAAGTTCATTGGGTCTTAATGAATACAGAGCGGCAGGTGCACCCTTACAGTTCCATTCAGAACAGTTTCAACCTGCAAAACGTCCCTAGCTTCACCTATCCACCATATTTTCCCTGCCTCAAACTCCAGGCTATTGTGACAGTTTGCTCTCTGGGACATTGCTTTTCATGCGCCATCATATGATGAGAACCACCCAGAAACTTGTCTTTACAAAGTGACTTCATTTAGCAACCAGCACTAACGTTCCCTCCATGTCTCTTAACTGCTTTATACCTTAATTTAGTTTTATTCACAGAACAATATTCCAATGGATGGCCGAACTATGGTCTGTGTGTACATACATATGTTGGAGGAGATTTTAGTTGCTTCCAGCTTGGGGCTAATGTGAGTAAAACTACAAACTGCTATAGACAGTCCCTTGAAAGTTATATCTTTCTAAAGACACATTTAGTGACTTTGTAAGGAATTGCCAGATTGTCCCCTTCAGTGGCAATGTCATTTCATGTCTCAGCAGTAATGAGTGACAAGCCCCTCTTCTGTCACATCCCCATCAATATTTGGTCTTTGGATTTTAGCATCTAATAGCTGTGAAGGGTATCTCATTGTCTACTTTTACGTTCCTGAATGACATAAGATGCAAAACACCTCTCATTGGTATCTATCTCCTTTGATGCATGTGTGTTCAAATCTTTCATTCATTTTTAATTGTTGTTCATTAGTGTGGATTTGCAACAATTTTTATAGAGCCAGTATAACGATTTCTTTATATGATTCATGTGTGGATGAATTGAATATGTTTTCTTGTCTTTGGCTTATATTTTCTCATTTTTAACAGTGCCATTTTCAGAGTAGAGTTTTTCTACTTCAATTAAATACAACATACCAACTTTTCCTTTATGGATTGTACTTTTGGTGTTTTACTGGAAAGTCACCCCAATTCCTGCACTTTCTTTTAGAAGGGTTGTAGCTTTGCAACTAGCTTCCATCCATGATCTATTTACATTGTTCTGAATGATCTCTCTTCTAGGAATTCATTAGCGTATTTTGCATGCAGATGCCCAATTACTCCAGCATCTTGTATTGCAAAGACCATTCCTCACTGATTTGTGTTCACTCTTTTTGCAGAAGTTTGGTTGCCTGTGCAGAAGTCTGGTTGGTGTGTACCTATTTCTGAGATCTTAGTTCTGTTCCATTGATCTACTTGATTTTGCCTAATTTACACTGTCGAGTGACACATTCTTATGGTACATTTTCCCTATAATTGGTATGTGTATGTGTCTGTGTGTTGTATGCCACACGTGCCCAGTTGTCTGCAGAGGCCAGAAGAGTGCATCAGATTCACATGGATCTGGAGTTTTAGGTATTTCTAAGCTGCCTGATATGGGTACTAGAATTAAACTTAAGTCCCCTGGGATAGTAGCAAGTGCTCTTAAGCACTGAGCAGTATCTCTGTCACTTTTATGGGACACTTTGAAGTCATCTGGTGTCCGACCTAGTCATTTATTAATGTTTTGTTGACAATTCTGAGTCTTGCCTTTCCACAAAACCTTTTTTAAAAATTTTTAAAAATGTCTCTTCCCTCCCTCCCTTTTCTCCCTCTAGCCCCTCCCATGACCTCCTCCTCCAGCTCCCTCTCAGCTCACCATCTCTTTTTCTTTGGTTGTTGTTATTATACATATCCTGTCCATGATGACAGAAACTCTTTTAATTTATTATATACTTTTTGATTTCTTTCTTCAGAGTATTGTATTATGTGTGTTTGTGTGAGTATATTGTTAAAATCATACTTAAGTATTTTTTGTTTTCTTGCTAATGGGAATGGTGGTGTTTTAGTTGAGAATTTCAACTGTCCATTGCTTATGCACCATATCTGCTGGGGTGTCACTGGCCTCCATGTTTCAGTCTTGTACACTGTGAATTTGTTTTATTATTTGTTTGTTCATAATCTGTTTACTTCCCCCCCCCTTTTTTTTGGCTTTTTCGAGACAGAGTTTTTCTGTGTAGCTTTGGAGCCTGTCCTAGAACTCGCTCTATAGACTAGACTGGCCTCAAACTCAAAGAGTTCTGCCTGTCTCTGCCTCCCAAGTGCTGGGATTAAAGGTGTGTGCCACCACCGCCCAACTACAATTTTTCTTGTCTTATTGCATTGTCTAGGACTTTTGTCACTGTGTTAATGGAGAGTAACAACATCAACAACAACAAAACCAACTAGATCTGATAGCTGGTGTAGAGCAGAGTTGCTTGTAAGATTCCTTAATTAGCTTTTAATAAGCATAGGAAGATAGCATTAATGCCCCTGCCCTTTTGAATGCTAGTAATTAGTTTTTATTTCTTGATTGGCCTTCTAGAGTTTATGACTGTTTATGCTATTTTTTGAAGAACCAACTTTTTATAACATTGGCTTCTAGCTGTTGCTTTCTTATTTCTTATTCATCTCTTCTCTTGCTTGTTTCAACCTTTTTTCCTACTAGCTTGGGGTTTATAAAGTTCATTGGTTTGTTTTTAAAGCTTCCCCTAAAAATTTTAATATTTAAAAATTTCCGTCTTAATGCACACATTCAGTGCTTTAAATTTATTTCTCTCTATTTCTCTCTAAACATTGCTTTTATTCTTTGCACGGATTTTGATAGGTTGTATTTTCTGTACCTTAAGTATATTTGAAATTTTCTCTTGGACTTTTTTTTTTAATTCCTGAGTTGTTTCACAGTGTGTTGTCAAATCTCCAAACCTTTGGGATTTTCTAACCACCCTGCTGTTCCCTGGTGCCAGCCTAATTCCACTGTGTTCCGAGGCATGCTGTTTGCGCGTTGTATTGTCTCGGATATGTTAAGGTGTGTTTTATGGGCCACAGTGCCTATCTTGGTTAATGTCCCATGGGAGCTTGAGAAGAGCGTGCATTTGGCTGTTGTTGGGTGAAGTCGTCTATAAATGTCAATTAGATTCAGTTGATTGATAGTATTGTTGGGTTCAACTCTGTCCTTATGATCTCCTGCCTGCTGGAACTGTCAATTACTGACAGAAGGCGTTGAAGTCTCCAGCTCTAATAGTAGCTTTGTCCGTTTCTCCTTGGAGTGCCATCAGTTTGTGTTTCCACCCTCTGTTACTTTATTTTTTTCCATAACACAATATGTGTTATCAGTCTTTATGCATTTGTGGAGAATTTCCTCCTTTGTTTCTGTGTGATGTCCCTTTTATCCCTGATCGTCATCTTCCCTATTCCAGGCTCTGTTTTGCCTGAAATGATTGTAGCTATTCACTGTCTTAGTTTGCTTTCCTGTTGCTGAGATAAACACCATGACCAAATGCAGCTTTGGAGAGGAAATGGCTTATTTCAGCTTACAGCTGACAGTCCATCATTGAGGGAAGTCAGGGCAGGATGGCATGTAGGAACTGGAGCAGAAACCATGGAGGAATGCTGTTCACTGGCTCACTACTAGTCTTTATTATACAGTCCAGCCCACCCACAGCCCACCCACAGAGGGCTGGGCCCTCCAGCATCAATCATCAATGAAGACACTTTCTCACAGACATGGCCACAGAACAATCTTATCAAGACAGTTCATCAACTGAGATTTCCTTTTCCCAGGTGACTCTAGGCTGTGTTGAGTTGACAGTAAAAATTAGCTAGGACACCAACACTTTCTTTTGGTCTATATTGGTATGGCACATATTGTTTCATCTCATTTCATTTCGTTTAAATGTATCTTTATACTTAAAGTGGGTCCCTGTGATCCATTTACTCTCTGCTTTTCAGGCTATTCTTATTTAAAGTGACTACTGGAATTGTATAAGCACCTACTATATCTTTAACTATTTCCCTTCCTCACACTTGGCCTTGAACTTTTCTGCCTTTGGTGGCTTTGACTGAGAATTTTATTGACTTTCATTTTGTTCTTTGTCACCAAATCAATTGAATTTCTCTTTTGAAGATGGGAGTTTTCAACACATTCTTACAGCTAACCCAAGTCTACACTCAAAATACATGACATGGATTTACCGCCACTCAGATCATCAGAACGGAGAGTCCTTCATCATTCTCCCACTTCTCCGTCATCCATCCATACATCCACCCACCCATCCATCCATCCACCTACCCATCCATCCATCCATCCATCCATCCATCCATCCATCCATCCATCCACCCACCCACCCACTCACCCATCCATTCATGTGTTGCAATGACCCACTGCTGTCTCTGTGACTCTGACCAAGAGGCTGTTAAACAGAGAAGCATAAGGAGAACAAAAGTCTTAACCTATCCTTTCTCCCTCTCCAGTGAGCTTCCCTCCTCAGTGGGGTGTGTGGTCCTGATCTGGACAGGTTTTCTTTCTCTCTGAAGAACATACATCATCATTTATTAAGGACATTTCTACTGCTGACAACTTCTCTCTGGGTTTTCATACCTGAGAGAGTATTTCTCCTTCATTTTCAAAGATGTTTGTGTAAAATAGAGAGAGCTGGGTTGATAGGCTCAGCTTTCTGTACTTTAAGTAGCTCACTCTGTGCCTGGTGAATGTTGGCCACAATTTGGCTCTTTGTTCATCCCAGGTCAGGCTTCTGCTTATTTGCTTGGCTGTCTGCCCACACCTCCTTCTCTCAAGCTCCCCTCTCTGCCTCTTGCTTTCTGCAGGCTGAGTGGTGTTGCCTTGGTGCACGCTTGCATTTGTTCTGATGGCTGTTCTCCGAGGTGCGTTTGGCATCTGCCATTCCTTTTTGGAAAATTCTCAGGCGTATTTTTATTTCAAGCACCTCTTCCTCTAGCTGCTCTCTTTTTTGTCTCTCTGGAATTCCAGAAACTCTTCTTGTGATCATGGTGCTGTGCTTGGATATTCCACCACTGTGTGTGTGTGTGTGTGTGTGTGTGTGTGTGTGTCTTCTCCATCATGTTTTAGTTCCTAAGAATTTTATGGGCACATCTTCAAGTTCACACACTCTTTCCCTGGCCAAGTCCAGTCTATTCAGGTGACCACCATAGGTGCTTCTACTAATGTGCTTTCAGTTTGTACCACCCCTTCCTGGTTCTTCATGTTTCCATCTCTCTATGGACATCACTTGTCTGTTCTTCACTTCATCTTTTTCCATTAGTGCTCTTTGCATAAGCATCATAACTACCTGACATTCATGCCCAATGATCCTGCACTTGTGCCATAGCAGAGTCCAGTTGGAGTATGGGAGCTGTGTCTCTTCTAACCCTGCCTGTCCTTGCCACTTGGCTGGCCTTCGTTTTATTCTTTTTCAGTGTTTAAAGCAGGAAACAATGTGTCAAGTGTTGGTAACTGAAGTGCCCAGGCTTTTTCTGTCTCTCTATAGAAGCTGGGATGTATGTAGCCACTGTTCACATACCAAGTTCTTTTCTGTTAGATTATTCATTCTTCCACTATTAACTTTGAGGTCACCTAAGCAATCCTTTGTTCTCTCTCTCTCTTTCTCTCTTTCTCTCTTTCTCTCTCTCTCTCTCTCTCTCTCTCTCTCTCCTTTGTCTTTGCCTGTCTGCCTGTCTATCTGTCTGTCTGTCTATCTGTCTTTCTCTCTCAGTGTGTATGTATCTATGTCTATTTGTCAATCCAGGTACACATGCCTATGTGTGGATAGTCAGAAGAGGACATCAGTGTTCTGTTCCACTGAGGTTTACCTTATTTCCCTGAGATAGAGTCCTGAATCTGGAGCTAGGTGAGTGGCCAGAAATCCTCTGTCTCTACTCTCTATAGCACTTGTGTTTGAGGTGCAGACACACCAGTGTCTGAGTTTTCATGCAGATGCTGGGATGTGAACACAGATCCTCATGTTTGCCCAGCTCTGTTGGGCTCCTCCTGTGAGCTGCAGCTCCTCTGCTTACCTGACTTTAGTAGCTCAATCCATTGCTCTCTCTGTTGTCATTCTAGGGTCCTGTTGCTAGGCAAAGGGGGCAGTCTATAACTGTATGAGTCAACTTTTTAGCGGGCCTCAGCTTTTGTCCTATGATCAATAGGAGTGAGCAGATGTGCTCTCTGACTAATGATTGGGTTGCCTCCCCAAAACACATGATATAGAGAAAATATCCAGTCATAGGTCAGCCCAATATGCTTTAGTGATGCTCAGAACCCCGGTGACAGCTCCCTGTTTGGCAATGTATCTAACACAAAGCTGATTTTGTAATGGAAAGTCGCCTATCTTATGTGGTGGACCAAGTACCCCATAGAGAGTGAAAAACAGATGGTCTTATGGGTACACTTTCACCACTGTAAAGTTGAAACTTAAATTTGAAATGTCTAAATGTAGACAGTTACAAATCAGGGATATTTCATGCTTAAAAAAAGATTTATTTTTATTTTGAACTATATGTACATGTACTTGTCTGCGTGTGGGTATGTGCACATGAGTTGCAATGCCTGAGGAGGTCAGAAGAGGGTGTCAGATCCTCTGAAGCTAGAGTTACAGGCAGCCATGAGCTGCCCAATATGGGCCCTAGGAACCGAACTGGGATCTTCTGCAAGAGCAGTACATGCTTTTTTGTTTGAATTTTTATTTATTTATTTATTATCTTTTCTTAATTAAAGTCTTTAGTTTCTGATGAGTCAGCTCCCCAGTTCCTTATGTACTTCCTTCTCATTGGTCCCTTAGTGAGACAGCAAGGCTGGTGCTGGAGGAGGCTATGGGAGGGCACAGACAGAAACTCTTTTACCACCGAGACACACTCTCCCTCTATTCTAAAGCAGTGCCTCTGCCCTGTGCTCCCCGTCAATGAGCAAAACACACTCACTTCCTATCCTTAGACCTTCACCCTTAGACCTTATAATAGCCCGGACCCAGGAAATCCTACCACTCCAGCAGGCCCACACTCAGCCTCCAACATTACCTCATCACTCCTCAGCATCCCCGCAAGTTCGTGGCTTTAGCAGTCTGCTCCCCAGTCTTTCCTGTGATCCGGGGCCTTTCCCACCTCCCTAGGCACCTGTCCAGTAGGAGCTCCTCCCTTCTCTGGTGGGTCCAAGGAAAGCTCAGATATCCACTTTGCTCAGATTTCATCCTTATGAGCACACAACGGAGCGACTTCTGTGTTGGCGATGAAGCCAGAAATCTCAATACCATCGAAAAGGCACCAAATGTTACATTGCCCCAGCAGGTGCTTCCCTGAAGCCAGCTGATAGGAAGCTGGTGGCTGTCCAGGCTTCCTTGCTAGTGACATACCCTCTCTTCTGCCTGGGCTGAGGGAAAACAGGACAGACTGCTGTGAGTACAGGACCACAGCGCTGCATCATACTTTCTCCAGGGACCACTGTAGCCCAGCCATGCCTCTGCTTGGGAGAAGCCCAGGTCCTTAATGAAAGGCTTTGGAACCTGCAGGATCCTTGTCTGCCTGTGACCCGACAGGTAAGAGGGGAATGGATGGCTTCGAGAGGTCTTCCCACGTTTGGCCAGATTGGAGAGTTGGTGAACTACATATGAGCAACAGGGGAGGGAAGCAACAGGGTGGAGTGCAGGGACGTGAGGCTCGACCATTAACCTCTGCTGGGCAGCTCAGCTCATCAGTTTGGCGTGCTCACCTTCCCCGACTCCCAGCTACTGCATCTAGAGAGCTTTTGACCAGGTCTGTGAGCAGGAGCATGGCTCTTCCTGATTCTCTGTCCTGCCTCTGACAGGTCCTTGATCTTTAGGAAAAAGGCCCTCCTGCTGTCATCCAGCTGTGGGGAAACACCTGCTGGGGCAGCTGTAATGCATGGCACCACCAGGGACCCTGTTCTAACCACCAAGCCCCAGCCTTCTTCAACCTTCCATATGTGCCAAGCCAGTTTTGGCCAAAGCCCCTGTGGGCATCTTCTCCCTAGAAGGCTTCTGCAGGAGCCCCTTTCCTCCCCACCACCCTACAGAGTCACCATCCCCATCCAACCCAGGTGGCTTTGTCCCTCCACTTGCAGTGGCTCTGTGTCACTAATCTATGCTCCCTGTACAGACACAAGAAGGAAGGATCAAGAGGGCACCATGAGTCAATCAGCAGGGCCCTAGGAGGTGGGGGCACTGGTAAGCATGCAGGCAGGGCTCTGAAAGCCTGACTTGATCTCCAATTCTCCTTGTTGTTTTGTGTGCCATCTTTCTTGCTTTCTCTCCAGGGAGTAAGTGCTGGCATTGGCCGCCTCACATTGGCAAAGGCCTGTGTCCTGGAAGAAGCACACCGAGCAGACCGCAGATGTACCCCTGAGCACAGGACAGAGATTTGGCGCTGGAGAGAGATCAGGGTGAGGGTGGAGAGGGTGGACAACCCAGGCTGCCCATGCCTACTCCAGCAGGTCGCTTCACCTCCCTGGGCACTCACCGTGTAGCTGTCTTTAGACCCTCTGTTCTCGGCGGTAGAAGACAAAGGCTGAGGTTCAGCATGGGGGTGGGGAAGAGCAGAGAGGAATGCTGGACCAATAAAACCCCTTTTACATTTGCGGCTGTAAAAACTTTATAGAGATTTCTCAACACACGACATGAATAATAACCAGGCTTTCTTTTCAGTAATTGCCAAAGCCACAACACCCGTGAGGCCTTTTGCAAGCAAGATAATCCCCAGGCACCCAGCCCCGGGAGAGTGGGTGGGAGGCCCGAGGTAAAGGCACACAGTGTCTAGGCTGGCCTGGGAATCCATGTTCCTGCCCACCATGAGCCACAGTGAGGCCAACCTATCAGCAGCTCCATGCCTGGCCCACAGCAACCTCCAGTGGCAGGAGAATAATTACATTGGCAGTTCCAGAACCTTCTCTTTCCCTGGTGAGCAGTCTGGGGGTGGATCCAAGATGACCTCATGCCTCATTGTGGATTCTGGATTCAGTGGTTCTGTTGCCCTTTGGCTGTGGGAAGCGGATGACCCTAGTAGGGCTCTGGCTCCGTACTGTGTCTGAAAGGAGAGAGCATACTGGGTGGCTAGGCTTACTGGGACAGACATCAGCTGGCACTCTCAGGGAGGGCTGTAGGAGCCTAGATGGAAGAAACTGGTTTCTGTCCCTTAACCATCTTGAGCTATTGCTGGGCAGAGGCTGGTGTGAGGGGCCTGAGTCCCTTGAAGTAAAGCAGGTCTGACAGAGGCTGTTGGTGCCTGGGCACAGGAAGTTGGCAGAGGACTGGACTTAAAGCTGCCGGACCAGCTTCAGCAGGTGGAGACCTTGGGAGGGGCCTAAACCTGAAGAGCGACTCCCCTGATGTGAGATAATCTGCAGCCGGAAACCGTTCTGTCTTCTCTACCCTGGTTCCAGACTCGCCATGAAAATGGAGCAAATTGTTTTTAAAAGTGTCTCTCAGTTCTTCATCCAACTCCATTTTTGGTTCCCAAGATGTCACAGGCTGTCTCTCTGCCTACCCACTGCCTCCTCACTGCCTGGCAGCCCTTCACACAGGTGGAATTCGTGCCTTGATGTTCGGGTGCAGCACAAAAGCCCTGTACCCGCCACAGGCCATTCCCTCTCTGGTTCCCTATGGCTCAGGTCTCCTCTTAGATGCCACAAACAGATGAGGCTGGGCTCAGTGGCATCTGGCTCTGGGCTGGCCTGCTTTTATGGCCCACACTGGCCTACTCTGGGGTTTAGGGTATATACATGGGTATTTATATATGTATGCATGGGTATGACATATATGTATATTTTTGTGTGAGTGTGCATATTTGCATGGCAGTATAAATGAGTGTGAGTGTTTATCTGTTTGCATGTGTATATGTATGCATATATGTGAATACACATATGTGACTTTATACATGCATGTGTGGCTCTGTGTATCTCTATGTGCATTGTTTGTGACTATGGATATGTTTATACATGTATGAGTATGAATACACATGCATCTGTTTGTGTGTATGTGTGTACATATGTTTGGACATGTAGGCACATGTGTGTGTGTATGTGTGTGTGCATGTGTATCTGCTTGTGTAAGGATATATGTATATGTGTGCTTATCTGTGTGTTTGTGAGTGTTCAGACATGTATGATGTAGGTGCACATGTGTATATAGAGATATGCTCCTGTTTGGGTGTAGGTTGCTGTGTAACGCACACGCATAGGGCTTTGGAAGGCCGTGTGCAGTGGGTTTGTTTATCCACTTGGAGCATGGACCTGTGCTCCATTCCTCTGTTTGGCTGAACAGTGTTTGGCTGTGGGGGCAGGCCTGTCTTCATCATCCATTCTTCGGTGTCTGCATTAGGCTTGTTTTCTCTATGTGGTCACTGTAGACAGTACTTCTGTGAGTATTAACATCCAAACTTTGCTCGTTAGGTGGGTGGCTCAAGGGATGTGTGCTCTGGGTCCTCCTTTCTACTCTAAAGCCCTTTGTCTCCAATCCCAGGGTGCAGTGTCCCACATGTGATATATAAAAATATCCAAAACCCAGCACACCTGAGAAACCCCAGTATGGCCCATCTCCATGGTATTGTGTGACATTTTTCCTGGAAAAAGGAGACACATATGTCTTCTCACAGGGACCCCAACCACAAAGCAAATGATTTTACCAATGTCCAGCTCAGTGAACATATGTGTTTATTGTGGTTACTTACAGAAGTTTAGATGAAGGGTTACTTATAGGAGCATGGATGACTCACAGGCAGATGTCACTGAAAAGCCCACACCAGCCTGTCTCACAATTCATGAAAGCTAGAAACCTGGAACTCTCTGCAGGACTCACAGGCACCCCAGCAGATAGGAGACTCTTTTCTCTTCAGCATCCTTTACTGCTTATATAACCTTAGGGAGGGAGGGAGGGACCTTGAGAATCAAGCAAATTTCAGGGATTTTCTGAGACTTGTGAGTTGTCAACTTCCTGAGTCTTAATTTCCTATTTAAATTAAAAAACTTTATATGTATGTGTGGGTGCTTTGCTTGCAAATATGTTTGTGTACCACATGTGTGCTTGGTGCCCACAAAATCCAGAAGAGGGCATCAGATCCCACAGAAATATAGTTACAGACAGTTGTAAACTGCCATGTGGATGATGGGAATTAAACTCAGGCCCTCTGGAAGTACTCTTAACTACCAAGCCATCTCTACAGGACCTACTTCTTGAGTCTTAGTGGACCTCCCTCCAAGATTTTATGTTTCAGCTCAAAGGAAATTGAGGTGATATGCTGATATATTTCCTACCAGCCTCTACTTGTTCACACATCTATTTTCCTTTGTTTTTGCTTCATCACTGTAAGGGAGACAATACTGTTTAAGCATGGGCTCTTGACAGGACTATAGTGGAGGCCAATAATGTGCTTCATCATGGGCCCCTGATACATAGAGAGAAGCTAATAAGTCCCCTGAACTCCACTAAAGCACCCAGGGCCATGATGAGAACAGAGTCATGGGTCACAGGTCCAGTCTCCTGAGGGCACAAGCTCCTTTCCCATAGGCCTGACCTGATCAAACATTCATATGACTTCACCTCCATGGACAGAAGCACATGCTGTTTTCAAGGCCTGGAGCCGAACAGGCATGACCAAACATGTAAGACATAAGTGCTGCACGGGGCAAGGTCACAACACAAATCAAGACTCTGAGGCTGGAAACGTCAAGGCCAGATTTGTTTTTCTTATTCTTTCAAGTCACAAACTATACATACCTCAGCTCACCAGTCCTTCAGTGGTCCTTCTGGAGACAACTGTATTCCCACATCTGTGGGAACACAGTGACTTGGCCCTGAGCACAGGTTGTGATCTTGGATAAGCCAGGGGCACATCATTGTTCTTGTAATAGAGAGGTACCATCAGGGGCCTGGAAATTCATTTCAAGAAGACATCCTCTGTCTGGAAATGTTGTCTTAGCCTCTGGTACTAGGGATGCCTGTTCCTAGGCAGAGGCTTGGAGCTTATGAAATTCTTGGCCTGAGGGCTTGGAGAAGGCTCTTCTGGACAGCCCCTATTCCCCTTCACCTTTCTGACCTTCTGTCTTGGTTATATTGCTTATTGCTCTGATAAAATGCAACTTTAGGAAGAAAGGGATATATTTTGGCTCATAGTTTTAAGTTACAACCCATCATGGTGAAGGAGTCTCCTTCCTACTTATTTTTGCCTCCTCTCTACTACTCACCCTATCTACCTCCTATTTACTCACCCACCCATCCCTACCCTCCACCTACCTATCTACTTACCCACTCAGACATTCTCTCACCACCCACCTACCTACCCATCCACCCATTCATCTACCCACTAAGCATTCACTCATCCATATATCCCCTCATGGAACCATCCATTCTCCCATACACCTCTCCACATACCCATCCATATGCCTACTCATCTACTTATTCATACATCCAAGCACCAACACACCCACATGTTCATTATCTATCCACACACACATTCATATACCTACTCACTCACTTATCCATCTATATACCTATCTATCCACCCACCTGTTCATCCATTCATCCATCCATATACCTATACACCCATCATATACCCACCTACTCACTTATCCCTCCATCAATCCACAACTCTGTTTACCCATCAGTCCATACACCTATCTATCTATATACCCACCCATATATACATTCATCTGTATACTGATCCATAAACCCATCCATCTATATACCCACACATATACCAATTCATCTTTCCAGTTATCCAACCAGCCACTCACCCATCCATTCACCCACCAACACACATATCCTCTTGCCCATCCATCCATCCATCCATCCATCCATCCATCCATCCACCCACCCACCTACCCCTCCATCCACCCAGTGCTGAGTCCCTGGCCTAACCCAATCCAGTCCGCAGTTATTCTGGCCTCGGCAGAAGGTATAATGAGAAGAGAGAGAGGATGAAAACCCCTTTCATTTACTTTATTTTATTTTTTCTCCAATTTGCTAAACTGTGCCCTCTGAGAGCACTTTGCCTCTGGGCTCATGTACAAAATTCAAAAACATTCAATTAAAACCAAGGGAGCAGCCTTCCAGGGGGCTGGGGTTAGCACAGCTGCCCCCAAGGCTGTCCCTCGGGCTGTGCCAGGAAGCCAGCCTTGGCAGAGCCCCGCAGCCTCACCCCACTGCACTCTGGACCCCTCGGGCCTTATTTGCAAGTGCTCAGCCAAGTTGCCAAGCTAAGCTAAGCGTGGTGGAGGCCTTAGGCTGGCATTAATTGGTGGCAGTTTTCGGGTGGGCCTGCTTCAGTTGTGTTTTGTAAACAGACAGTCAAAGGAGGTTTGCTGAGTCTAGGCAGGTGGTTCTTCTACACAGTACCCATCTTTAACTTCTTTGGGTGGTAGTACTAACACAGGGTTTGTGTGGGAGCTGTAGGGGTGCAGTTGTGACTTCTGGCCCAGTGATATGAGAGGGTCTCCAGGGACACAGCATCAACAGTTTGTAAGAGCATCTTTGTATCTACATTTCTTCATAAACCCAGGAACTCCTAGCCTTGTTTTGGGCAAGGTCCTTGTTCTGGCCTACATAGCATCCCCCTGATTTATGCTGGATCCCTGACCCCAAACCTCAGACGCAATCTGGTTTGGAAACTGTGTCATTGCAGATGGAGTTAGCTAGGGAGTGTGTATTTATACTGGATGGAGTAGATTCTCATGTAAAACCCAGGAAATTCAAAGAAAGAATGGGAATGCAGAGACAGATAAGCCTACAGAGGGAGGGCCATGTGCAGAGATCATTAGTGTGATGCACATTCAGGGTGGTGGTCAGCTAGGAGGAGCAGTGCCCACAGAAGCAGAGCAGGAGCTGGTAGGGTCCCTTCCACTCAGCCTCAGAAGGAGCCCACCTGCTGTCTCCTGGATCTCAGGCTCTGGCCTCTGGATCAAATCTCCTGCTGAGTCATATGTCCAGTTGGTGGAACTCTCAGGGTAGCTGTAGAAAGAGTGTGAAGAGCCTTGGAGCACAAGGCACTACTCTGA
Source organism: Peromyscus nudipes (assembly GCA_902168325.1). Classification (NCBI taxonomy): domain Eukaryota; kingdom Metazoa; phylum Chordata; class Mammalia; order Rodentia; family Cricetidae; genus Peromyscus; species Peromyscus nudipes. Next base: position 14,689 of record CABHPH010163256.1, on the reverse strand, counting down.
GTAGGGTCTGAGTGTGCACTGGACTGTCAAACCTCAAAGGACAGGCTATCCAGGCTCCATGGCGAGGTGGTGAGCTCCAAAGAGGCTGAGAGAATTAAGGTTAGCAAAGGACTCAGCAGGAGCCAGTGGGCTTCTCACCCCCTGAGCTAACCATCCATCCTTTAGTTCTGCCCTTTTAAATGCTGGCTATGTGGAGCAGCAGCCTCAGTCATAATGAAATAACACCACAGCCCAGTAAGGTGGCTTGTGGAGGTTCCTTTATTTCTCAAGGTCATGAACACAGACAGGCTTTACTTCCATGGGATTCACCATCTAAGGTCTACAGTTCTATGGATTTTGGGGACATATATAGTCACATAACCACAGGGCAATCAAGCTACAAAACAGTCATTACCCCCAAGTCCTCAAGACTCTGGGTGTCAGGCAGTCTACTCTATGCCCAGCCTGTGCCAACTACTGATCTTTCTCACGTCTATAGTTCAGCCCTTTCAAAGTGCCAGGTGCATGTTTTTATCACCTCATGTTAACAGTTGAATTGTTTTAATTCATGACTTGAGATTAACCCTGTCAGCACCTTGAAGGAAACCTTGGGGAGGCAGATTTTCATTTCTCTTGGAAACAATAGGGCCAGGTAAAAAGTGTAGACTTGACTTTTAGAAAAATGGCCAAAACTGTTTTTCTAAAGTTGTCTGCACCATTCATTCCACATGGCAAAGTTACTTCCTGCCTTTGTTTACCTTTTGTGGGAATTCTAGTGGCATGCCATGTGATTTTTGTTTTCATTTTCTCCTGGCTAAAAATGTTGGCTCTATTTATTAATCATTCATGTAATTTCTGTGGTGACCTTTCTGCTCAAAAGTTTCACTTAAAAGTTCTGTATTTATTAGTACGGTATGTGTGTGTGTGTGTGTGTGTGTGTGTGTGTGTGTGTGTGTGTGTAACATGCATGCCATGGGCATTTGTGGAGGTCAAAAGACAACCTTTGGCACTCCTTCCATGATGGATCGTGGGAGTTGAACTCGGCAGAAAGTTTGCAGCCTACTCAGATGTTCATGGACAGGCGCCAAATGTCTGGTTCTGTGGCCCCGGCATAAATCTTTCTACAGGACGTAACTGTCATGGTTGTCACCCTGTCTGTAGATAGGACAGACTCAATTTGAGTTAAAATCTGTGTAGTGATCTTCTCAGTTGACACTTCTTACTGGGGTGGAGATGCTCCCTCCTGTGGAGGTTTGAATGAAAACGGTCCCCAAAGGCTCATAGCAAGTGGCTTTATTTGAAAGGATTAGGACATGTGGCCTTTTTAGAGGAAGTATGTCACTGGGGATAGGCTTTGAGGTCTCAGAAGCTCAAGAGGCAGGCCCAATGTCTCTCTTCCTGCTGCCTATGGATCTAGATGTGGAACTCTCAGCTACCACTCCAGTACCATGTCTGACTGCCATGATGATACTGGACTAAACTTTTGAACTGTAAACCAGCTCCAATTAAATGCTTTCCTTTATAAGACTCGCCATGGACATGGTGTCTTTTCACAGCAATAGAAACCCTAACTAAGTCACCTCCGCTGCTGAGATGTGAAGTTGCCATCTCCCCCTCATACTGAGCCTATCCATGCTTCTGCGATCCCCTCCCTCCTCTGAGCTCCCAGGGGTTGTCCTATCTGGGGGTGTTGGCCACTGCTCTTGCCTGGTGTCACCGAAGTGCCTAATGTGTTCCTCTTTGCTCAGGGCTCTGCCTCCAGTGTTGAGATCTGCAGAGTGAGCTACTGGGCTGGCAGCGAGTCCCTCCTGGAGGCTGCCTTTCCTCCTCTTTAGTAAATCAGGCATTGGTGGTGGCAACAGCACCCTTCTTTGCTGTCAAGCCTTTTCTCTATCCAGTGAGATATGTCTCCATTGTTCCTCCTGTTCTGGGATGGCTGGGCTTTTAGCATTTGTCACCTGCTACTGAAAGGTCCTTTGTTCTGTGTCTTGCAGGATGGAGACTGTGAGCTGGTGGAACTTTCCCTTGCATGCATGCATCACTGCTGCCCATCAGAGGCTCAGCATTTGCTTCCTCTGGCTGTATAGAGATATACTTTCTGGCAAGTAGGGGTCCCCCTCCATGCCCCTGGCACTTAGCAAAGCTTGTCCCCTCCACTCCATCTAGCAGAGGCAGAGCAAGTATGAACAGCCCTATACAAGGCAACCATCACCTCCTGACTGGCCTTTGCCTCCTGGTGACTTTGGGACTTCAGTGTGACTCTTACTATAGGTGGGTGAAGCTGCCTAGGTAGCCCATGAAGATGGTGGTGTGTCCTCCGTGAACCCCTATCTACCTGTCAAGAACAAGTCTTTCCTTGTGGTCATCCAAGCACCTGTAAGTGGCTCCTAGTGCCCTCATGTGGGTACTCTTGGTAGTTCTGTTCCATTGGTGGGCCCCCAAGAGCTAGCTCTTGGAACCACCCTCCTCTATCTCTTATTGAATTGTAGGCTAATTGTGGAATGACCAAGAATCTTCTGGAATCTTCTGGAATCTTCCATGTGGGGCTGAGGCTACCTGCCTGGTGAAGTCAGGTAAACATTTAGTCATCATCAGCCTCTGGAAGTCAAGGTCAACACAGTATCCAGACCCTACCTCTCTGAAGGACAGGTCTGCCATCCTCAGGTATAAGGCTGAGAGGCAGGTTGCACAGGGACACTGGTAGAAAGCTGTGTGGGAACTTAGGGTCTCCACAGCAAAAATGCTGCCATGGGTTAGCCTGATTTTCTCCAGGGTGTCTCAGAACCTTCCAGCAGAACTTTTCAGCCCCTAGCTCCTCAGGACCCAGGGAAAGGGTGCCCACAATTTCTCCTTTAGATACTTTCCCTTGGCTCTCTCTGTCTTTTACCCCTGTTCCTCCTTCCAGGGCATGCTCCCAGTAAAGAAGCAGAGCGATGACATTTGCATGACGCTCCCCTCCCCGTCTTTCTGTGTTTTTTTTTTTTAAATTGTTGTTGTTTTTTGAGATAGCTTGTATAGCTTAGGGATCCTTGAACACATGATCTTCTGCCTCAGCATCCTGAATGATATGCATAACTTTCTTTGTTATTTTGAGAAATTTTCTAACCCTGTCAATGTGTTGGGTCTGGTCCTAGGGCATAGGGGAGAACAAGAGAATGGTCATGTCCAAGAAGACTTGTAGTACTCCCCACTGAGCCAGTGAAGGCAGACTGGGCCCTGCTGTGGTGGCTGGAGGAGGCTCTGTGTTGACTCTTCTTTATAGACATAGGTAAAGGAAGCCATAATGGGTGCCTGGCCTCCCTAATGCTGTGTTCAGTGATGCATCCTGACACAGCTGCGAGAGAATTTCTAATAGAAAAAACTGTCTCGTCCATGTCTGAGGTAATGATGAGATAGCCTTCCTTTCTTTCAGAAAACATTAATTGAGGGGACAATAACAGCAGCTATGTCATTCCCCCCCCCCCCGCAGGTTGATGGTGGTAATGCAGGATGCTGGTGATTGTGATGGTCTGGACGACAATAGTGGTAATGGTGATTGTGGTGGTGCCACGTTGATGGGGATGATGATGGTGGAGGGGAAGATGATGCGTAGTGATGATGGCGATGATTGTGATGATGATGGTAATGGTGATGCTGATGAGGGTGGTGATGATGGTGATGATGATTGTTGAGGATGGTGATGATGATGGTGATGATGGTGAGAATGGAGAAGACAGGATGGTGACGGTTATGGCTCTGGTGGTAAGGGTGATGATGACAAGGAAGACAATGGTGATGACAAATGCATTGTGTACTCACTTCACAATTGCCCAACAGCCTTTCCCTTAAGATGAGAGACCTTCACACTGACAAGTATACATCCAGAGGTCTTGGTTCAACAATAAGCCTTTTGCGGGAGGCGCTCTCTCCATATAATTCCGATAGAGGACTCCACACATCTTCCCTGAAACTTCAGACTTTGAGACAGGAAAGTATGCAAGGATTTCTCCCCATTCACATCTTCAGTTTCTGGGTCTTCCTCTTGTGAATCATTTATAAATAACCTGCAGGAACTTCATCACACACATCCACGGTGTCTGGATCTGCCTGGGTTGCAAATGTCATCTCCCAAGGTGGCACAAACAAACAATTATCACAGTATTCACGGATATTACATTCAAAGTTGCTTGTCAGCCTTGGGAATATCACTTCTCTGTTTAGAAAGGCCGTTTCTGTAGGCTCAGGGTGGGACTGGCTTTGATGTATCCTGAGATGTGACAAGATCACTGGCAAATTGCCGGAAGCATTTACAATTGAGTTTTTTGGAAGCAGGACCATGTTTGGGGAAGATAGAGTAAAGGGCACATAATAGATGCTTCTGGAACTTGGAGGTGGGGAGCAGAGCAGGCTACCATCAATGGCATGCTTTGGGTCCTGAGGTCCTCCAATAGTTGGTGCTGGTGAAGCTGGTCACTTCCTTCTTAGAGAAAACTCTACCTTCCATCAGAGATCCTGACCTGTGAGTTAAAAAGCATATGGGATCATGTGGCGTGAGGACCAAGAACAGAGACTCAAAGACTGACATGGATATCACCAACCCTCCTCTCACACTGTGTGATATTGTGCTCAGTTGCACACTTGTAAGTGATAACAATGTATATTGAGTCATAGGATATAATAAATATTAAGGAGACAAGCTGTCTAAACCATGAGAAATTACAGCTGTTAGGAACTGGGGTCTCCTATCCCTTTGCCCATTCCTACCACAACGGGCTTAGAGCTTTAGAGCTGTGCTGACTTAACCTGCTATCCCAGAGTCTGCACCTTCCTCAGTCTGTTCTTGGGGGACTTGGCAGCACTCCAACAATGTAGGTCTGGAAGAAGAAGGGGCTGAATGGGGGAGTTAAAGATCTCCACTGTAAGAGCATTAATTATATACTCATTAAGAGTTAAATTCAATATTCAGAAAATCCAAGCCTGAATCTTGGCTCTATCCCTTTCTTACTGGCTTGAACTGCATGGAGTTGTTATTTGGGTAGGTCCAAAAATAGTTGAATAGTTGGCAAGATCATATGGTTCAGCTTCACAGCTTTAAGGATTTAGCTCAGTCATCTGACGTTAGGTCCAGGGCTTTTGTGTGCTTAATAGAAATTGTGGAGCTACCTCTTCAGGTGGCCATGGAAACCTGGAATACAATGGGCACCTCCTGGTTGAACTTCAGCCTTCACAGTGACACTTGGGTGCTAGCTTGATTCTGGAGAAGGAGTTTCCTTCCAAGGGGCAGTGTGGAGGAGGAACTAGACCAGCTCACATGCTGATACCAGGCTTGGGCTGAAGTTTAAAAAGAAGTGCGGAGATGTGCCCCCAATGACAGCATTTGGCATATTGTTCTCCTGTGTCCCTTCAGAGGGGTTGAAGCAAAGGCTTGGCTTTTCCCTCCCTACACTGTTCTAGACATGTATTGAGAAGCCCTGGGCTCTGAGAGCCAGAGGGAAGATACTGGTGAGCATGGGTCCCCAGTGGGACTTTGTCTGTGGTCACCTCTGCTTGTGTGCCCCATTTGAGTGAAGAGCTGAGCCACAAGAATGCTCACCTTGGGGCTCACTGAGAGGTTCTGTGTGTATGTGTGTGTAAAGTGGCATGCGTATGTGATCTATGTATATCGTGTGGATAGTGTTGGTGTGTGGTCTGTGGCGTGTGTGTGTGTGTGTGATCTGTGCATGTCATGTGGATGGTGTTAATGTGGGCTCTGTGGTGTGTGTGCATGTGTATGTAATCTGTGCATGTCATTGGATGGTGTTGATGTAGGGTCTGTGGTGTGTGTGTATGTGTGTGTGTGTGTGTGTGTGTGTGTGAGAGAGAGAGAGAGAGAGAGAGAGAGAGAGGGGTGCATGTCATTGGATGGTGCTGATGTGGGATCTGTGGTATGTGTGTGTGTGTGTGTTCTGTTATGTGTCATGTGAATAATATTAATGTGGGGTCTATGGTGTGTGTGTGTGTGTGTGTGTGTTGGTGTGTCATGTGGATGGTGTGGTGTGTGCACACACACATCATGCTTAGTACTGTAGTCAGACTCATGTCTCATAGGAACTTCTGTCAGCTAGCCTCTGTCTTGTGCTCTCTCGAGCTGCCAGGCAGAGAAGACCGTCAAGTGGGTGGGTGTTAACAGCTGCTGTTAGATTCAGCGCCGGAACCTGACATCTACTCCTAAGTACTGTCATCTTTTACAGACCAGCTCCTGTTGCTGCCTCCAGGGCATTTTGTACCCTCCCACTCAGCCATTCTTTCAGGACATTCGCCCTGTGTGCCCTGTGTCCTGCTTACAGGGTCAGTGTTCTGTTGAGTCACTCACTGTGTCCTGCTTATTAGATCAGTGTGCAGTACCCATAGTATTCCACACTTGCCCTTACCTCATCAACATTTAACAAAGGGCCGGCAACATTAATAAAATCCCTTATCAGCTGGCATGGGCTCCCTCTTGCCTCTTCCTTGGACATGACTCTCTTATTGGACTGAACGCACTCAACTGTCCACTTTTCTTCCTCTGTGCATAGGAAATGTTTGTTCATCCGATGGTTGGTTTAATTTGTCCTGAAATTACTTACCCTGATGTTAGAATATTCTAGAGTTTAATGAACAGTTGAGTGTTCCTTTATTTTCCCACATTTTATCATAATACTCAAACCCACTTCATGCAATGTTTGACAAATGTAAAAGTCAGTTATTACCAAAAGTGCTTAAATTAAAGCCGCAGCTTCACGTTTATTGGCTAGTGGTCTGGGAAGGCAGAGGACCTTCTCTCCACCCTCTTTTCTCCCTTTTTCTGTCCTTCCCTCCTTTGCCACCTTCCACCTGGAGACCACATGTCTACCCTGTCTTTTTTTTTTTCTGGGTGGAGACTGTAACAGCTGTAGTTTCCTGCTTGACATCTGGGCGGGGGTGGGGAGAGGAGAAGTGACCCTTATAGCTGGGCACACTTATCTGCAGAGGCAAAAAGATGGGACTTCAGCTCATGCATGAGGATTTCCTGATACAAGGCTGGCCACAGCCCATCTTCTGGTCATGCTGTCCCTCCAGCACTTGGATGGCTTGGTTACTGGATGGAGTCTTTGTCCCTGTCCCAGGACTCAGTAAGAAGCAGCATGGAGTGAGGATGTAGCTCCCAGGGTGGAACACACAGCTCACACCTTCTTCCTTGTGGTGAGGGAACTGATGGGCAGGGCCTTACTGCACAGGGTGCTGCTGGGTTTGGGCCAGACTGCTTCTCTTATGATCAGCTGGTCCAGGAGCCCTGTTCTGGGAGGAGAGAAGTCCGGAGAGCCAGGTCAGCGTCCAGGGCAGTGTTTCCTGAGCAGGAAAACTCATGGAAGTCAGGAGAACCTATTATCAAGGCAAGGGCAGCCCACTCAGAGACAGAGCTGGCAGGCAGAAGGATGTAATGCTGGCTGAGGAAGGAGTAGACAGTCTAGTGGGGCTGGAGGTGAGGGACTTGGGAGAGGCCCCCTGTGCTGACAAGATGGCTCCTCTCTTGTCTCTCTATGTCATGCAAAGAGCTCTACAAGGTCACCCTCTAGAGATAATGCTGCCTTTCCACAAACTCTATGCCTCCTACAGTCTCCCCACTACTGACCCACCCCAGTAGTTCATGTAGTGAAAGCTGGATATAATCTTTCTCCAGATCTGCCATGTTCAGCCTGAAGACTTCTGGACAATGATGAGCTGGTACAAGGGGCTTTTCCTGAAGTACCATGGTCAATGTCAGAGTATTGACTCCATTCTGGTGGTGCAGACCACAACTTACTTGAATACCAACCCCCTGCTCTCCATCCTGGCATGGCTCTGGGGTGCCTCACGCCTGGATACTAGCCTGAAGAACGTGTGGCCACTGAAGGCAGCTCTTGTTGGCAGTCTGGCCACTCAAGAAGCAGTTCTGGCTGAGGCCTTGGGAGGGTTTGGGAAGTATGAGGCCCACAGCATAGGGAACCCAGAGGGGAGCTTGCCAGTCATCCTGCCTCAGTGGGAGGGGATGGTCAGAAGCTGACAGCAGATCCATCTGCCAGGAAGTGTGTGTCTGGGTGGAGTGTCCTCAATCAGGCACTGGCTGCCTCTCACCGGTCAGCCCCTACTTAAAAACCACATATGTGGTGTTAGAAGGAGATGGGGAATGACCAGGCTAAGCTGAGCCTTACCTGGCCAGTGTCTCCTAATCCTTCTCCCACTTCCGAGCTAAGAAACCTACCCTGTCTGTCCTTCAAAGCTGCAGTGTGTTATCTACTGATCCTCAGCTTTCATGCCTGGAACATCAAGGCTGCCATCAGAATGACACATCTCTGCCTAACCATTGCCACATCTGATACCCATCCACAATATCTGCTACAGCTTGGGTCTGCCAGTCCCTCTCTGTAAGTGAGGGACTGATGAGGTCAGGGTGACAGGTAGAGAGAGGGGCCATCTGTATGAGACCCAACCCAAAGCACTCAACCACTCAGACCACCTGAAAGCTCAGTTAAGCCCTCACTCTGGGTGGCTGCCAGCAGCCCCTGGGGCTGCTTGGCTAGAAATTCTGTCCCCCACCAAGCTCCCACCAAGTGCACTTAATGGCTTGGGGCTGTAGGCAGTTGAAAATCCTCTGGACTGCCACTAAAGGCACCCACTTCATGGCTGGTAGACAGCTCAGCTGGGAAGTGCTGGAGTGTCCACCTGGGGTTCAATTCTGGACTTTCCAGGAGCAAGCCAAGAGGCTCAGGCGTGTGGACTGTAGTTTGACCAGCCTTAGAATACCTAGCAGGTCACTTCTTCCACATCATGCTGGTCCCTAAGTCATCATGGCCAGCTCAGCTCCAAGGAGGGGAGAGTTGGAATCTGTCCCTGAGGCAAGCAGAAGAGGGTCAGCCCTAGCCAAAAGAACAAGTGAGTCTCCGAGAGATATAGCCCACGTGACAGCTGGGCTTTGCTGAGGCCCATTAAAGTGCTGTTGTTCTGGTGCATCGCTATGTTCAACTCCATCCGCCCCCACCTCACCAACCACCATGAGACTAGCATTTCTGTTCGTTCTTCACATGCCCTCAACACCAAGGAGATGGCCTTGCACACAACGCTGACTCAACATGAAGCAGCGAAATCACAGCACACTGTCACTTGCAGGGAGGAGGTTTCCCCTGGGCCCAAGCATGCCCTCTACCTTGCTGGGTCGGAAACACTCCCCAAGGTCTGGGCAAGGTATGTGCAAGTTGCCAAGTGATTCTGCAAGATCAGGGAGGTCATGTTAATTAGTATGCAATCCCACCACTGCAACTCTAGACAGGCAACAGGTTCTCAGTTCTTAGGGACTGAGATGGGGAGACATGGTCACTCGTCCCAGGCATCCAGGGTAGCAGATGTAGTGAGAGGGGAACTTCTTATAATTAAACTTAGAATTAGCAGGATACTAGTTCCACCATAATGACAAAGGCAAGCAACTCATCTGATCAGTAATTAGGACTGGCTGTTCTGCAACTCACTAATAATATCTTATACTTATAAATATGACTGCAAAGTTGGAGTGGCCCATGTGAACTGAACATGCTCCAGAGCATCTGGGGCCTCCCAGGACTCTCCCAGGAAGTTGTGAAAGGCAAACCCAAGCATCCCGGTGGCCAATGCAGAAATGCACAGTGCTTGAATGTGACTGTAGGATTAGTCTGAGCTGCTTCCTTGCATGTCCCTGACAGCCATGTCAGTCTATTGGCTGGCACGGGCTCCCCCATGGCAGATGGTAGGTGGCTGTCCCTGAACATTAGCTCAGTGCATTCACCCTCATAAAGCACACTAGATATTCAAAAATGTGCTTTACCAAATCATTTTGAGATGCCTTTTTGGATTCTGAAAGCTCCACGTATTCCTGATTTGTTGTTTGCCAAAAACTGTGCCAATGGGATGTGCTTTCTGTTGGCGACAGCCCCGTCATACTCCAAGAAAGACGTCAAAGGAGCAGGCTTTTTTTTCTTCTTTCAGGAAAAGAACTACGTTGTGAATTAATTCCCACCAGCAGCCTGCTGCTAATGAGTGCCTCTGCTCTCTTTATTGGGGTTGAAACCTGGGTCCTTCTTTTCTGCTCTTCACCTCAGCAGGTTTCTACTCCTTCAGAGTCTCCATGTTGTCATCTCTAGGCAGGAGGGCACCATCTGCCTTGAAGGGCTCTTGAGTGATTGGATGAGATTACAAATAGGCAATGCGTGGTGCCCCGAGCACCCCACAAGTGTGAAGTTCACTAGTACAAGAGCCAAACCATCCTTCTGAGTTTTTCAGGTGCTTCTCTGAGACTCCAAGGGCAGGCTCAGACACTGGCTCACTGCCCGTGTTCTTGTTATGAAGTGGCTCATTTCCATGGGAGGAGACAGAACTTGGTGTAGAAAGGAAGGCTGCAGACATTATGTCCAATGTAAGCCTGGGAGGAGGCTACTGAACATTAGAGAGTGGAATATGAATCACCCTGAGATGCCACCCAGCCCTCTGCATGGAAGCTGCCTCTTGAAGGGAAGACAGCTGTCACTGTCACAGTAACTATGTCTTCCAGGTGTTGGCATGCATATCATCTCAGTGTGTCCCCCAAGTCTGTGCATAGGGGCTTTCCCATGGAGGACATGCTGTCATCATTGCTATGGAAAAATAATGGATGCCATTTGGAGCTGAGTGACTGTCAGGACAGTGCAACTCCATGAGTGAGGCTCAAGATTGTGACCCCCTTTTTCAGGTGCTTTAAAACCAAGGATCACCCCAATACTTCTAGAGTTAGAATAGGTAACCACACCCCTAAAGGTCTTCTGTTCCCTGGTGGCTCTTTCCTCAACCTGTGACTAGAGCCAATGCATTGTCATAAGTCCCTGACATGTGACATATGTTTGTCACTGTGTCCTCTTCTAAGCATTGCTGACAACATCAAGTGAATGACCATGACCTAGACAAAAACACCTGGGTTTCCCTTTAAGGAAGATTGAGGTCATGATCCTGAACCATAGCCTATTGCCACTCAGTGTTCAGAAAAACCAGAGCTGGGCAGGATCTCCCAATCCCTGGGAACTTAGACTCTGAGATCTTGATTTTTCAGGAGCCCTTTACCATCTGCAATGCTTGGAGAAGGGGCAGTACTCAGAGGATGGACAGATCTGAAATCCACAGGATCCACACACAGAGGCACGCCCTATTGACCAAAAAATCACTCTATATCCTAAATAAAGATTCAAAATAAGAGCTCCCTCTAAATTACTTCCATCCAACAAAGATGGTCTAAGGCTTTGTTGCCAGACCACAAAGCAGTCAGCCCCTCATGTGCAAGAAGATGCCCCAAAGCTCCAAGTCTTAAGAGTTATGTGCTCATTTTACCTTTCTATGACCTCCCCATGGGGTTGCAGTCAGCTAGGCAGTTCTATGAGACCTGGCTACCAAATGCATGTGACAATGGCTGCTGGCATTTAATAGCCCTGTCCAGGTGATGGTAGCCTTGAGCTTGGAGGACAGTTGGTCCATGTGCCCCTCTTCCTCCTGTAGCTGGCTGATATCTGCTGAAGTGTACAAGATATTATGAGATCTGTGCCAGGATTCACACATTGTTTCTGCTACAGTTGTTGGCCAAAGCATATCCTAAAAACATCCCCAAGTTTAGAGATACAGAAGACGAGAGAAGGATTAGTTTTCCAGGTCCTCAAACACCAGCTGAAAAGAAAATTCAGTTCTACAATTTGAGCTCAGAGTCCTTGTTTGAAATTCAACCGAAACCAGTTCTTCCCCTAAACAGGTCACAGCACCCGTGCTAGGGAAACCCTGAAAACCAAAGCCAAACTGAGCTGTACTTGACATGGAAGAAAGTGCCCAGCTCAGGCCTTGCTCCCCAGAACATTCCTTAACATGCCCAGAGTTTATTCATTTCTTGCTCTTTCAATTCAAACGCCACTTCAACGCCAATTTAATCTAATCTCTATATTTAAATCTGAAAGCTCCTGCCAGCTGAATTGCATGTTTTTGCAGAATTAAGCTTAAAACCAAGGAGTGGTGGTGGGGGCGGGGCGGAGGAGCGTCTCCAGGGCAACAGCACACAACATCTCAAAGGCGAGTCAGCTGTGCTCCGGCTTGGCTTTGGAATAGGTGGGTGTTAATGGTACTGGGAGAACTCTAGTCACCAACAGACACCCATCTGGGTTACTCCATGTTTAATGTCACCATGTATTAAAGACTCCCATGTCCTGTAAGAGAAAAGAGCTGGTGCTAGGTACTATGGGTAATTATGTCCTCTAAGTCAATTCAGACTCTGAACAGGGGGACATGGGACAAGGGCAATGTGAAGAGACTTATGTTTCAAAAGATTTGCTTTAGAGTCCCAGACAGAAAGAGAGGCCCAGCAGGGATGCTTGCTGACAATCAGGATCCTTTATAACGTCTGTCTGGCTTGGCTGTGGGACCTGAGTTCCCTTCAGAAGCCACTGGGGTTACAGCTCAGCATCAGCTCTTAGCTGTTTTTAGTGGTTTTAGTGCCCCTTACAAATGCACCTTGCCACTCTTTGGTTCCAGTATCACTTTCCTTAGTCATGCTTGTTTCCTGCAAGTCATTCATCCCAGAGCGTTTACCTATCCAGCCAAGTATACAGTTGGATCAGAAGCACATACATGTGGCAGAAGACTGTCTTTGCTCTGGGTTCTCAGATAACCAAAAACTATGTGAGGTATCATGTCCCTTGGTAGGTCTCCTCTCTTCCACTGGGAAAGCTCTGGGTCCGATTTATCCTGAGGTCTTCTCCCTCCTGGGAGCAAAGAGCTTGTCTTTGGTGGGGACACGTATCTTCACCTTCATTCCTCAAAACACATGAATGTATGGAAAGTTCAAGGTCACAGCTACTTGCTGAGGTGATTTAAATTTGATCTCACACATTCTGGTTCATGTTCAGCTCCTACATACAGCATCTCAGGCAGGGTCTGCCATGTTTTAGCAGCTCACAGAGAGACTTCTGAGTTCAGATAAGGCTCCTGTCTTTCTGGTTCCACAGAGAACAATTGCAAAGTTCTCTGGTGGGAGGAAATGGGGAAGGCAAAAGCTTCTCTGGTCAGGGACTGTGTTTCTTTTAGGTTAAGAGGGAGCTGGGGCAAGAGAGAAGCTACAGAAATGAGAAGCTGCTATGACAGATCTATGTCATGTCCTTGGGGGGCAATTGTCTCTGGGATTCCAGCCATCAGTGGCTGTCTGAAGGCAAAGAATGGAAATGCAAGAGAGATCAGGCCTGAGTTACACAGACATAGTACAGGGCCAGGAAGAAAATGTCTCCGCCATTTTACTATCCCCACAGCAAAGATATCACACGTCCATGTACCACTGGCAGGATACTTGCAGGCAGATTGGAAATCTTGCAGATCCGTGAAGCTCAATCTGTGGCAAAGCCTGTTTGTAAATTCATCTTGATTGTTTCCTTGGAATGTCTTGCCTTCAGCAAATCAGCCTGCACATAGCATCAATGGGGAAGCTGTAGAGCACAGAGCATCTGAGCCAAATCAAGTCCCAGCATCCTCAGATCCTCATTCTGTGTGTCAGGATGCTGATGCAGGCTGGCACAGGCTGGTGTGTTGTCCCTGTGAGAATATGACACTGCTACCATAGTGTCCCAGGGTCCCCAGTCACAGGTCCTTCAACTGAGTATGCATGTATAGAGCATGTTGGAATACATCCCACAGAATTTTCTCTAACTGGCTCTTCCCAATCCCCACCAAGCTCACATGTTAACCATCTGTGTTCAGACAAGCTGCCCCCACCACTGTCACCTACCAGAGGGCCACCCCACTGTATCAGGAAAAAAAAAAGCAGATGCCCTGGGCAACTATGGGAAATGGGAACTACTCAATAAGATTATATATCTCTATAGATGGAGTTGGCATTTTCTTTGGGCTGCCAAGTGGCTCCCAAATAAAGACTTATTCTTAATTACGAATGCTCCGTCTTAGCTTAGGTTTGTCCTACTGGTTCTTTTAACTTAATGTAACCTGTTTCTATTCATCTGTTTTGCCTTGGGGCTATTTACCTTTCAACCTGTATGTCTTACTTTCCTGCTTCCTCCATGTCTGGCTGGCTGGTCCCTGGTGTCTCTTTTAAATTCCTTCTCCTACTTATTCTCTCTACCCAGAAGTTCCTGCTATACCTCCTCCCTCTCTATTGGCTGTTTGGCTTTTTATTAGACCAATCAGGTGCCTTTAGGCAGGCAAGATAAAACAGCAACACATCTTTACATAATTAAACAAATGCAACACATCTTTACATAGTTAAACAAATATTCTGCAGCATATAAACATATAGATATAGATAGACGATAGATAAATAGACATAGATATTAATACACACAGATATGTATATGTAGATAATACACATATATGTATGTATGTGTATATACATGTATAAATATTTACATCTCCACCTCTTATTTATTTTGCCATTCTGAAACTGAATACTGCCTTCTATATATTCATTTACTTCCATGTGGTATTCTTCAACTGGCCATCTCAGGAGGAACTCATCACATCTCTCAGAGTGAGACTCTCCCTTGGGAACTCTGTCAGGGCATCACATCTCAGGCTATGACCAGATGCTCGGTCAGTCCCCAGCCCCAACAGAGCGAATCCCAACATGAGCTGTGGGTCTGGAGGTTCTGAGGCTTGCCCCTGACTCACCATGTGCTTTGCACTGGACTTTAACATAAGAGGAAATTGCAGCAACTCA
>CABHPH010163255.1:0-29565 GCA_902168325.1 Peromyscus nudipes | reverse complement strand
AAAAAAAAAAGATATGGCTCCTTTAAGAAACACTGCTGTACAGCAGAGTGCTTCGATAGCTTCTTCATGCTAAATAGAAACAAAAAAAACTTAGTAAATGATGCATGCTACAGAGTTGGAGTGTTAAATGCAGTTCCTGGTCAAAGGAACCTCCAACTGGGCCTTGAGTTTTAGGCTTGGCTCTCGGGAACAGAGAGGCATGCAGAGCCAGCCAATATAGCTGTGTGGAGGACCCAGCTGTAGCTTAGCAGTTTCAAGTTTGCTCACATGGTCAAAAAAAGCTAAAAGATACTCAAAGAGGTCCAGATGGAAAAAAAACCTCTAAACAGGTTCCAATGTGTTTTTATAATGTACGTAGGCTTAAGAAAGAAATGAAAGGAGTATGGACAATCGTAGACAGAAAGAAATAGTTTAGAAATACTAATGTCTATAAAGAGAGAGTAAAAGTAATATAAAAGAAAAAGCCATGTAAGATGGGAAATACACAAGGAGTCTAGATCCTGTATGTTGCTGTTTTGACCTTGACTTTTTTGATTGTTGATAAGCAAACAACAGCTGCTAAGAGACATGGAATGGAAAGAGGGACTGTTGAAATAAACCAGCCTGTATACTTTAGGAATGGCTTAACTTTAAAATGGAAGCCAAAAAAATGTATTTGTAAAATGGAACTCAAAAGATGCAATTGCTTGGGGGAAGAGGTTTTGCTTTTGTTCCCACAGGAGATGAGAGGCTGTGGATTCCTCCAGGGTTGATAGGGATCAGGTTTGGTCAGAGGAGACCTCCTGAATATTGTCAGGTGATAATCTATAAATAATGGTTATAGCCAAGTTCCTAGGACTTGGCCATTATCTCAATTTTTCTCAGGGACCCCCTAAAGATACCTTCACCCACAGACAACAGGAAGCAGTCTGGAGAACACAATGCCTACATTCCCAAGAGATGGGTGGGTGCTTGTTGGTTATTTGGTGGATTATGGATGTTTGTTATCATTTAGTAGAATATAGGATAAAAAGACAACTATCAATCTCAGATATTTTGTACTGGCATGGATTTTGGTACATTGATACATATTTAAAATTATTTTTGTTATACTGAACGTATGATTCTACTCTTGTTTGGGGTATTGTACTTATGCAGTTCATTTAAAATGCAGTAATTAAGAAATGAGGTTAGTAGTTAATCTCTAATAATCAAACTTGTAGTCACATTAGGTATGCTTTCAAGGTTAAACAGGTATATCTTAGACAAACGATTTTCAAGCTCTTCAAAGACCTATAGAATATGCCATTTAAGATGTATAATATCCTAAGATTTTTCATGACAATGAGATACATCTGCTCCTAGCAACATCAATTTACTTCATAAAAGGATGATACACATGGAAGAAAATCATAAGAATTTACTTTCATTGTGGCAATGTTAGCCATTGGGGCATGAAACTGCTTTTGCCTTGACTGCTTGACAGTATTCTGTATAAACTGGACATACAGGACCCACAGGAAAGTGACTGCTGAACTTTGCCAAAACAAAGTGGGATGATCCTTCAAGGTTCCTGCTTCACAGAAGAGTCTGTCAGACATTCTGCAGGACACAAAGGAAAGTGACTGATAAACTTTGCCAATACAATGCAGGATAGTACTTCAAATTTCCTGCTTCACTAAAAAGTCTGCCAGATAGGCTGAAGATGGGTGCCCCAACATTGCAGTGGAACTTTAGGTGACTGTCCAGGCAGCCAGATGTCTCTGCCATTTCTAGAATTTTGGAAGTTGCTTGCCATGTACTTTCTGTTTATTCAGGTAATATTATATCATTCTGGGGTCTTTGATGGAGTTGAAGACTAGATATTCATAGTTGCAGTTTTCCTTAGTTATGATAGAAAGTAAGTTAGGTATAAAACTTTGGACTCACTAAGATAGGATAGATAATGGAGTATTTTCTTTAAATTTGCCGGACACAAATGGACTGGACATTGTGAATGTAATCTTTACTTGATAATTGTTTTTACTGTATATAGTCCTACTGTGTTTATGATAAAACCCTTTATTTTTACTTAGACAAAAATGGGGAAATGTTGTGGAATGTTATTTTAAGATGTGTTAACTGCTAAATCAACTAAGGCAAATGAAACAAAGCTAACTTATGAATTAAATGAAATATTAACAATACCTTTCTCCCTAATTCAGCCTCAGTGCTGGTATGCCAGGCTGTGTTAGGTGATAAGGACGGACACAGGAACAAGATAGACAAGCTCATGACCCTCAGTGAGTTTATAATCTAAGTGCTGGAGGATCTGACAAGAAAATGTGTGGTTAGAGTTGCTTTGTAAACATACAGCAAAAATGAAATCCAAACCAGGAGGGGACAGTCAAGGATAATCTAAGCTAGGGTTGGAAATTTCAAATACCTGCAGTCTCAGGATACTGCCAGCTTCCCATTGTTCCCATCCCTTTAAATGCTGGTCCAAAGATAAGCACGTTGACCAGGTTAAGGAGACGGAGCTAGGGGAGGAGGGAGGCACATGTACTGGGGCCATAATAGGAGGGCCAATGTAAGAGGAGTTTTAGGTACAAAAAGTAAACAGTCCAAACAAAGCTATCTGAAAAATGAGGAAAATTTGGTGCAGCTGAAGAACTGAATGAGAGGGAGACATGGCAGGAGATAAGGCTGGCTGGGCAAGAGGGTCAGTGATACAGAATCTTGCTGCTCTCATATGGTGGGCATTGCTGGTTGACTCACCACCAGCCGTGCGTCTTTGGGACTGATAGGGAGGGAGAAGGCCCTCCCTAGCAGAATCTAAGCCAATCATGGTAATCCCATTTACCTTCCTAGGAATTGGTTTTTGCCACTGGCAGAAATACTCAATATCCTCCAAAGGTTGCCTGAGACCTGACTAGTACCGCTGTCTGCTTTATAAATATGTTTTGTCTATACATGACTGGCTGTGATAAAGCTTAGTTTATTAATTAGGTACAGTAAAGAATTGACAGTAATAGCTAATAATAACACTGAGCAATCACAACAACGACGATGACAAAGGGTTGTGCAAATGGGTCTCTTCTTTCCTGTCTTACTGTACTGCAGGTCTTAGCAATGTCAACGTTTGACTTTTTTTTCTCCCATACCTACTGAACTGAGGACATAACTTTTCATTTAAATAAATCACTGTAGCTCTCTATGGCATATCTGAACTGTCAGCAGCCCTGTTCTTTTCCTTTGCACCGCTATGACGTAAAATGAGGGTGATCTGAACACACCACTGCATTATCACAACAGTTAATCTGATTACTGAGACAGATACTAGGTGGTTGATGTTGGGTAATATATACAGCATGGATAAGCTGCACATAAAGATAGTTCTTGACATGGGCAGGATGGACTGAGGTGATGTGAAAATTCATCAGGATTCTCAGAACAACACGTCACCTAAAACTTGTCAATTGCTTACTTCTGGAAGTTTCCATATAATAATTTCAGTCAGCAATTGACCTTAAGTAACTCAGTTTTTTGAAGTCAAAACCATTGGATGGATAAGGAAAAGACTAGCATAATTGCTAATTGAATGATGGAGGAACAGGGCTTTCTATAAAAGTTTTCTTGCCGATTAAAAGTTCCAGAGGAAATGTCCCTTCCTTTCTTTCCTTGTAGGTGTAAGCATCCTGGCTTGCTATCTTGGAGTCAAAGTAAAAAGCTAGTCTCAAAAGATAGACCAATGCATCAGAAATGTTAGAACCAACCCAAACACCCCATCTTAGGATTTGATCTGATGTGAGTTTCATAGGTCTTGCATGTACTGTCACAGCTGCTATGGGTTCATATGTGCAGCTGCCCTGCTGTGTCCAGAAAATATTATTTCCTTATAGTAACCCACCACCTCTGGCTCTTACAATCTTTCCACTCCCTCTTCCACAATGATCCCTGAACCTTTGCTGGTTACTCCTATGGTGTTGGTGACACTGTTGCATCAGTGGGTGTATCTTTCCAGGCCAGTGGTTAATGTAGCTCTCAGAGTTCACAGCTGGGTACGTTCATTCCTTTTCTCCTTTATAGTGTGCCTAGCACCTTCCAGCACTGGGAAAGCTTCCGGGTCAGTACCATATTGATTTTCCTGTGTTCTATGTGGTGTCTTCAGCAATAGGATTTTACCATCAAGTTCTGGATATGAGGAGGTAGGTACTGAGGAAAGCACCCAGAAGTGGTAATAACTGAATTCCAGTTATCTGAGTAACTTCGTGGTTACAGTTACAATGTGTTATAATTTATGTTTTTATACATTTCTATCTACATTGTATTTCTATCTACATTGTATTCCTATCTACATTGTATTTTCTAGTAATAAAAATGCAAATAAACTCATAATGTATGGGTCAAATTAATTTTGTAAATTCCCTTCTCTTTTGATCAGTACTTTTGTTTGTTTGTTGCTTTCTCTTTTTTTCTTTTTTTCTTTTTTTTTTTGGTTTTTTTGAGACAGGGTTTCTCTGTGTAGTTTTGGTTCCTGTCCTGGATCTCGCTCTGTAAACCAGGCTGGCCTCAAACTCACAGAGATCTGCCTGGCTCTGCCTCCTGAGTGCTGGGACTAAAGGTGTGCGCCACCACCACCCGGCTTTTCTTTTGTTTTTCTATGATTGTTCTAGATGTTTCTATATTTTCACTGACTTCTTTCTAACACTCCAAAAACAATTTAAACGTGTAAGTCACAGTCGCATGCGTCTTTACAAGGTTATTTATACCAAATAAGCCCAGCACAGAATTCAAGGAAGAATTAAGAGGTTAACCTGTCCCCAAAGCGTTGACAGAAGAGATGTGTACCTTCTAGGAACACACAGGCAAATGTCTTCATTACATAAGCAATATCTGTTTGATTCCTCCATAGCTAAAAGTAATTCTCAGAACATGTTGCATGTAAGCCTCTTTTTCACAGGAGAGCTGGAATAACACCCCAAACACACTTCAAGGCACCACCCTGTGAACCTGATGTGTCTTCTTCTCCATGACTGTCCATGAAGATCCTGTCTCTCATAGCCAAATAACTAAATTGCAATTGCAAAACGAGGAGTTAAGCTGCAGCATAGGCTCCCTATTGACTGATCTGTGCACAGATCTATCACTATTATGGTTTATCAATACATGTCATCATTTCTAAGGTACGCTCTTTTCTTACTTTAACCTTGCTAGAATGAATACCTTTCAGTGACACCTGTGTTCTTTGCCAATGGCCCTGGTTTAATTGCTACTGCCTGGGCACACATTGACATAGAAAACTTGAGTATCAAACTCTGCAGAATAGAGATCAGCTGCCTGGATGAAAATCCCAGAGACTATAGTGAAGCCCTATTTTAATGTCTGCCAGCTAATCTGCCAGCTAACAAGTCACCAGGATGTTGTGGGGAGATGGGAGGCCAAACATATTTAGCAGTATTTCCTGATGGGAATCACATTTTGTCTGGCTCTACAGAAAAACTTTCCAAAGAGCCATTTTTAAATTAAAAAAGAGATTTATTATTATTTTGTGTGTAGGCATTGCACAAAAGTATAGGTGCCCACAGAGGCCAGAAGAGGACATAGTATCCCCTGGAGCTGGAGTTAGAGGCAATTGTGAGCCTTGCAGGTATGAATGGTGGGATCTGAGCTCAGGTTCTCTAGAAGAGTAGAGTGTCCTCCTAACCACTGAGCCATCTCTCCAGCCCCTGTACTGTGTGTTTGAGGGCTTCCTTAAAGGTGCTGAGTTATGGGTGGGTTTTGTGTGTCTCCAGTGGAGATCAGGACACGGAGTGGGCAACGTGAATCCCACCCAAAGCCAGGCCAAGTGTGAAGGAAAGCCAGTAACTGTCAGTTCTATTTACATTTACACTTCTAAAACATAGGAAAAGTAATATGTAGAAAAACTATAAGAAATTAGGTTGGTTACCTAAAAATCAAATAGTAAATGGAAAACAGCAAATACTGATGAAGATCTGAAGACACTGGACTGCTTAGCCATTGGCTCCATTGGTGGTGGGAATGTAAACTAGTAAAGCCACTGCAGAAAGCAAGAGTTCAGTTTGTCACAGTATTAAACACAGACTTCCCATGTGGACATTCCCCGATTGTGTACCCCCAAAAGCATTAAAAGCAAGAACTCCACAGACATTAGTACGCTCATGTTTACAACAACATTGATGGAGACAATGTGTGTCTTTCATCAGATGCACATCTGATGCACGTCTGAGTGTGGTATGGCCATGTAATGGAATATGATCCAACCTTATAAAGGAAGGAAATTCTGAGGCATGCTACCAAGGGTGGCTACTACGCTCTCCAAGGATGACAGTTGCAGCATCCCTCTGGTGCAACATGGATGATCTTAGGTTGTAGAGACATCCTGCTGAGTGAAATAAGCCAGTCATAAATTCAGACTATCTAGAATATATAAATTCATAGAGGAGGAGAGATAAAAGAGTAGTTAGTGAAAGCTGGAAAGGGAAGCAGGTTGGAGAATAATGAAGTATAACAGGTACAGAGTTTTCCATACAGGAGGAAGTGAAGATCCTGGAGAGGGATGGTGGTGATGACTACATGATGCGAATGTCCTTAATACCACTGAACTGCACACTTAAAAGTTGTTTACACTGCATGCTTTACCACAGTAGAAGTAGCCAGGTCTAGTAAGCCAACCCATGTTCTATTAACAGCATTAGAAGAAGACTCTCCAGTGATAGGGCATTCTGCCAGAGTTAACTGAGAGCACACTACTTCTTTAGTGATCTATAAAATGTCATATTGTCTGGGCATGGCATTCCAGATTTGTGAACCCCAGCCACATACCTTCCTTCAACTTCTTTCTACATGTACAAACGTTCTAGTTAGAATTTCAATTTTGGTAAGGAAAAGTTGTGTCTTGCAATGTCACTCCTGATCAGTGGCGAGGATTTGCTCCCTGGCCAGCTCAGTTCTAGGATCAGGGATTAGAAATGCCCTGCTTTCAGTGAGCATATGGCTGTCACTACTGCTGATTAACAACAACAACAGAAAAATAAGAGTAATATTCTCCTTCCTCTTCTCATTTAGTTATTTGTTTAGTGTGTGTGTGTGTGTGTGTGTGTGTGTGTGTGTCTGTGTGTCTGTGCCTGTGTCTGTGTCTCTGTGTAAGTGTGGCACACATGTGGAGGTTCATGGACAGCTTGAAGGAGTTGACTCTCTCCTTCTTCCACGTGAGTTCCAGGAATCAGACTCTGGTTATCAGCCTTGGCGGCAAGCGCCCTTATTCTCCGAACCATCTCCAGGCACTATGTGTTTTTGTTTGTTGGTTTTTCATTTTCTGTTTTTACATCCTAACCACAGTTTCCCCCTCCCTCCTCTCACAGCACCATACAGTTTCTTAATCAGGTAAAAACAACCCAAAATGTCTAGATAGAGCTGTGAGTGATCATACACACCTGCAGCCCCAGCTATGAGGAGGCTGACTACAAATTTGAGGCCAGCCTGGGTAACTTAATGAGACCCAATCTGAGAAGGAAACAAAATTAAAAAAAAAATGCTTAGATGGGATTGTAAGCCCTAGGGTAGGAATCTGAAGATCAAAGTTCAAGTTTAATTTTGTGTGGGCCAAATTCCTGTGCTCCTGTGGCCCCCATTTGAAAGATGGAATGCTTAAAATAAACTGCAGGCATCCCTAAACACTTCTCCACATCCCTGAAAACCATCGGGCAAAATGCACGCCAAGGGAAGCGCCAACAGCATAGCGGAGGTGTTATGGATGTGCCCAGCAAATAGGTCCCTTCCCTTCTAGCAGATAAGGAAACGACCAGACATGTTACCCAGGGTGGCCACTGTGCTCCTCATGGGTGACAGTTTTCACACTCCACTGATGCAATGTGGTTGATCTTAGAAACATCCTGCTAAGTAAAATAAGCCACTCACAAAAGTGTAACTACTGTGTGGTTCCCCTTACTTAGAATATCTCCAATACAAAAATTCAGAGAAAGAACAAAATAGTGATTAGCTTAGGCTAGAAAGGGAGGCAGGGTGGGAGTGAATTATGTTTACTTGGTACATTTGAGGCTATCCTGGACCACTTAGTGGGATCTTGTCACAGAACAAACAAAACCAAGTATCTATGTAGAATTGTCAGCCCTGGAGCTGGACTCTGTGGTGACTTCTTCCCCTCATGGTCCCTGCTTCTTAGCATACTGGTGGGATAAGCAGGGGAGTGCCTGAGTTCTGGCCAAAGGCACGTGACTAGATACTCTGTGTGCATGCTCAGGCCTTACCCTGGCACCTCCCAGGAAGATCCTCCATTCTCTTGTCCCTTCTTAGGTGCCTTAATGGTCACAGGTTGAAGGTTATTATGCCAGAATGGTAAGTGACCGGTTCTTGTGCCCAAACCATCGGGAATGTGATTTAAGCAAAATTAGCATGGTCATCACTTTAGATTTTTTTTTTTAACTTTGGGACTAGTCTCCTTTGACTAAAAAAAAAAAAAAAAAAAAAAAAAAAAAAAAAAGGAAATGTGAGTTCAATTAAAATTCTTCTTGTATTGGAAAATTTAGAAAGAGGGGGTCACTGCAGTGTGCCTCAGAGACCCAAAACGAAAGATGAGACCTTTCAGTCATGGCAAAGGCATAAGAATTCAGAATTTAGAGACTTGGGTATAATTTATTTTGAGAACTGAAGAAAAATATTTGATGTTATAATCCATCCCTATGACCACTCCCCCCAGCCCACTAAAACACACCCAATTATTCTATATACCATGCAATAGTGTTGCCAGGACATCTGAACATGATTCTGGATGGATCCAGTAACATGGAAACAAAACACACATCACTGTAAAGAAGCCAAGTCAGCGTGGAGGCTGGGTGTGCAGACTATGCCGGCCGTGAGTGTCAGAGCTAACCTGAGATCTGTCTTCAATTATGGAAACAGCAAGGAGAAAAGGAGAAGGGGGGGCTAGGCAGAGGGCAAGAAAACCCCAAAGGTGACACTTGCTAGACTCCTCCCAGGCAGGTGATCTCTATGGCTATGCATTTGATAAACAGCATTGGTTCTGGGGAGAAGGGGCCACCTCCAGCAAGGCCTGATGGAAGGATCTGCTCACCCAAGGCTGCATCCTTGGGGTCCCAGGAAGGATGTGGGGAGGGGACAGGGATAAAGGGGTGTGTGCAGGAGAGGATAGGACTGAGGGAGAGTAGGGGGAGAAAGGGGGGCAGGAAGGAAGATGAGTCAAGAAGAATTAGCAGAAAGGAACTTACTGAAAATCCTCAATGAGTGTTCGAATCTCTCTCACTACTTCAGGAGAAAATACCCCGAAGATCAGTTGACACCTTGTCCATGACCAGGTGACTTAACAACAAGTCAAAATGGTCAGCATGTAGGAAGAGAACAAGCAAAGCTCTGAACTCCTGTAGCTTCCAGAAGAGATTTCAGCCATCTAGCTAACACTCTGGAGAGCATTTTATTCTAACTTCTGATTCAAAGACAAAGGTGAGGATCTGGGATGAAGGAGCAATGGTCGTGCAATGATTACCTTTGCCTGAAAGTGGGGAATGAATTGTGGGGGTAGATTGGGATCAGACTGGGGACCAGAGGTGGCAGGCAGGTCCCTGGTGGGTGCTCATCCCAGGACGTTTGCACTTGCTGTATCCCCACCTAGGATGCTCTCCCTCTGGGTCATGTGCCTGGCTGCTTCCCTCATGCCCGCCAGTTCTTTTCTCGGTGTCTTCTCTTGGGAGATCGTCTTTGACCTCAGGGAGCCCCCCTTCCTTGCTCTGCTGTGCATCTCTTTCGTCACACTTACTTCCCCTGACATTAAATTATATATCTGCTGACTTCTCCCACGGCGTGTGCTTTGTCCTGTATCCTGCGTTCCCAGGACCTTGAAGAGGTGCTGGAACCAAAGGTTCAGCGAACCCCTGCTGGGAGGGCTTGCTAACACATCAGTAGCAAGTAGCCACATGAAGGGCTACTTAGAAGAAAAGATTTGGGAACTCAGAGTATGGGAACTGATGTCTGGCCATGGCAGAGCTCTAGGGTAGGCTGGCACAGGGCTCAGTTTGGACTCTACTAATATACTCTCCACTAAGTTGGCATCATGGGTGGGAGAAATATCATGATGGAAGACGGCAGGGAGGCGATTTTTGCTGATAAAGTACACAGGCAAAGGAGAGCAGGGTTGTTGGTTATCGAGGGGAAAGGGGGCAGATTTGGTTACACCTCATGCAGAAAGAAGCTAGAGGCTGACTTGGGAAGTAGAAGCTCACTGATCTATCAGGGTAAATGAAGTGAATTTGAGATCAGGAGGAACCATTTTGTCCACCACCACCACCACCACCCCACCACCCCCCCCCCCCCCCCTTTCAGCCTCATTCCATCCCCTGCCGTCCTGCCTCCTTCCTTACATCGGGTAGAGCTGGAAAGAGTTCATGAGAGAGGAGTAAGCAGGAAACAGATAAGCTTCCAGGTCCATGCAGGTGCTTCTCAAGGACTGTGTATCAATTAGACATGGACTGCTCCTAGCCCATGGAACACCATCTCGTAGGGACACGGCAGACTAGAACATCATTTCCCCTGAGTTGGTGGGACTGATGGCTCCCCACCTCTGTCCAGCATTGGCGGAGATTATTGTCCTATGTTGCTCACTTGGAAAAATTCCAAATTCAAGATTCAAAGTACCATTTCTCCTGACGGTATCACTTTCACACTAGGGTAAAGTTAAAAAAAAAATTAAAAAAAAGAGGACATTCCATCATTAGAAGTTGGAGAGCATCTGGTATGTCATTGGGAAAAACCTTTTAAACACTCCCTGCATTTGAACTTGTGACATAATTTCTCCTGGTTCATGAAATGAAACTTAGGAAGGAAACGTTTCCTCCCTGTTTTCAGATTGCAGAGTCTGCCAGACCAGGCGATGCCGGGGTTCCTTTAATCATAAGTTAATGACCACCAATTGTCCTTAGTGTCCTTCTAAGACTAAACACAATAGTGTTGGCTTCCCTCAGTCAAACCATACTGCCTCCTCTCATAAATGAACATCACTAAGCATATTGGATCTGTATCCCCCAGTTTCTGGAATAGAACACAGAATTGATAGGCACATCCTTATTTCTCCCTACAATATGTATTCTTGTATAATAATCTCCCTCCCTTTTCCTGGAGTCTCTTCCAGCCAAATGATGACAAACAGAATCCAAACACCACTTGTGGGAGAGATGGTCTTTTATTAGTTCTCAGAAAGGACTTAATTTCCTTCCAGGCTCCTCTTTGTAGGGGGAGCCAGCTGATGGTGGAGAGGGAAACAAACAGATCAGAACAGTGAGGAAGTACGATTGGACTTTGATGGTAAAATAATTACAAGCAGGGACCTCCAAGCAGACTTTAGTTTACCCCCAGGAAGAATTGTACTCTTACGGTTTTGTGATAGATGAAGATTGGGGTTTTAAATGTTGTATTTATATCTCTTTTGAAGTACTGGTGCTTCAGAGACAGGGGAGAAAATAATCCTTAGCTTCGTATTTCTATCTTTTTTTTTTTCCTGAGGAGCTGGATTTTAGCACTGATTTCTCCCATTGAGGAGGTGTGGGAATGTCAGGAAACGAGGCTGACTTCTGTTTCATTGATCACACTCAGGGTGATTTAGTCCGCTATAAGTCCCAGAGTTCCTTGTTCCGGTACATAGCTTCTTTTTATGTCCATAGAATTTTACACAAATGATTCCAAATCCCAGCTCATTCATTTCTCGATTGTTTCTTGGTTCACTTTTTAAACAAGAACTGAATTCAAAAGAAGCATCCTTCTCCCTGGCTGTCCACCTGCCTGCTCGCTTTCTGACCCAGTAGCTTTGCTGATGCGGCTTGAATTTAGCAGCCTCTGTATGGGGACTTATTTCACATTAGCTCAGATATTGCAGATCATTAGCTGGTGCCAGCGGAGGCTGAGGGAATGAGTGGCCTCCAGCGCTTGTCAATTCACTTTGCTGCACGGTCTGATGAGATGCAATGAGCCTGCGATTGGGACCTTTCTGCTGCCCGGGATGATTGAACTGTTACACCAAATGAGATTGTGCATAGAGCTGAGGCAGGACCGTCTCGCTGGAGACTGTCATTGATGTGTATCTCCCGAGAAAGAAAAGATTACAGCAGCTGGTGGGAAGCCAAGTGACAAAGACAGCCCAAGGCAAGATTGTCTGATGCCACACGTTGGAGACTTGGACAATGGCCCAATTATTATGCTGAAATCCAAGGCAGGGGCTAGCCAACGTTGAATTTTAAAGTAAGTGCAAGAATTGAAAGACAACCCCTGCACATTGTGTGACAGACGTACGGTGGTGCATGCAGCATAGGAACCTGTGTGATTTCTCCCCAGCAGGAAGTTCCTTTTCCAAGTCTGCTCAGCTAGACTATCATAATGGAAGTTTAGAGAAGTTGGGCCTCCTAGAAGGAAGGAAGAACCCAGGTACCGAGATTTCTTCCTTTCCTTTCTGGGGAATATACCCTGCCTGAGCTGTGCCTGAATTCCCCCCACCTGCAGTGGTTAAAGAGCCTGTGGATTCCCCTGCCCACTTCCCTCCATTAAACAACAAAGCAAACTATCCCAGGATGCCCGGGAAGAAAGCCACCACTTAATGAGAAAGGAATGGAGCCCTGGTATGGCTTCACTACAGTGTAAGTTGCTGCCAGAGACAAAATGCAGAAACTACCCCGGTCGTCTGTGGCCAAAACCAAGTCAATCTGTAAGAATCTGCCAAGGTAAATTTAGTATCTTTTTGGAGCAGCATGAAGGGTGACCACGGGAACATTCCCAGTGTTTCTAATGAAAATCTCCGGTTCTCAGGAACCTTCAGTCCTAGGGATATCAGGGCAGATGATCACCTGACTTTTAGCTATGGTCATGGTCATTTGGGCTATCACAGTGCAAGACACAACTAAGTATTTTCAGATCTGAGTTTAAAAAAGAAAAACATATAACAGATGACTAACTTCTTTAGTTCTAGCTGAAGAAATAAAAGCAACTGTAGACCATTTCTCTGGGCATGGTGGGGGACATCTGTAATCCCAGCATTCTGGAAGTCCAGCCAGGAGGATAGCAAGTATAAATACAGTGTGTGGTATATAGTGAGTTACAGGGCCAGCCTGTGCTACATAGTGATACTCAGTCTTAAAAAAAAAAAATCTGTGTGAATTAGTTTGGGGGTGTTGTTTGTTTTTGTTGCTGTTTTAATTTTATGTATCTGGGTGTTTTTGCTTGCAAGCCTGCAAGCCATACTCATGCAGTGCCTGTGAAAGCCAGAAGAGGGCATTAGATCCCCTGAAACTGAAGTTACAAACTTAGCTGCCATATGGTTCTGGAAACTGAGACCAGGTCCTCTGAAAAGCCACCAGTGCTCTTAACCACTGAGCCACCTCTGCAGCCCCTTTGTGAACTAGTTCAGACAGAACTCCAAAGACTCTGGAGCCAGGCCACCTAGATTTGAACCCGAGCTGTAATACTCATGGGCTCTGTGACCTTCAGCAGGCAACCACTTAGTCCACTGTAGGTCAGTTTTCTTCCCTGTAAATGGGGTTATTAATAGAACACATCTCAGAGGGTTGTTATCAGAATTAAGTGGGATCATAAACAGCACCTGATATGTAATAAGTGCTTAATATGCTTAAGTGCCCACAGCCATTATTGTTATTATCCTTAATTCTTATCATGTCTCTTTTCATAAACCCTGAATTACTGCCAGATATAGCAAAGATTAAGATAAGTATCACCCCTAAGTATACATTCAGTTTTATGCCATTAGCTAACCATTTCAATCCCTGTTCCATTAAACATAGCCTTCTTTAAGAATGATGAATGTTGGTGTCCTAGTTAGGGTTACTATTGTGGATGAACACCGTGAACAAAGCAGCTTGGGGAGGAAAGGGTTTATTCAGCTTATGCTTCCACATCATAGTTCATCATCTAAGGAAGTCAGGCCAGGAACTCAAGCAGGCTAAGACTCTGAAGGCAGGAGCTGGTACAGAGACCATAGGGGGATGCTACTTACTGGCTTGCTTCTCATGGCTTGCTCAACCTGCTTCCTTATAGAATTCAGGACCGGGGCTGGAGAGATGGCTCAAAGGTTAAGAGCACTGACTGCTCTTCCAGAGGTCCTGAGTTCAATTCCCAGCAACCACATGGTGGCTCACAACCATCTGTAATGAGACCTGGTGCCCTCTTCTGGTCATACATGCTGTATACATAAAAAAAAAATCTTAAAAAAAAAAAAAAAAAAAGAATTCAGGACCACTAGCCCATGGTGGTACCACCCACAATGGGATGGATGGGCCCTCCCTCATCAATCACTAGTTAAGAAAATACCCTACAGGCTTGCCTACAGCCCAGTCTTATAGAGGCATTTTCTCAGTTGAGGTTCCTTCCTCTCTGATGACTCTAGCTTGTGTCAAGTTGACATAAAACTAGCCAGCACAGTGGTGTTTTCCTTCCTGGCTTTGCATGGGTCTTGCACTGTTTCCTGTCCTCTGTCACCTCCACTTCATCATCCTGCCCAGAGAAGGACTCTTTTTTTTTTCTCCTAAAGGACCCTCTGCCAGGCTTTTCTTCTCAGTCTGTAGTTAGAAAATTTTAAGTCTCTTGTGGTGGTATTGTGTTCCCCAAAATATTGTGCACCCCAATAAACTTATCTGGGGTCAAAGAACAGAACAGCCACTAGATACAGAGGCCAGAAAATGGTGGCACTCACACCTTTAATCCTAGCATTCCAAAGGCAGAAATCCCTCTGGATCTCTGTGAGTTCAAGGCCACATTGGAAACAGTCAGGCATGGTGACACACGCCTTTAATCCCAAGAAGTGAGTCTTTAATCCCAGGGAGTGATGGCAGATAGCAGAAAGGTATATAAGACGTGAAGACCAGGAACTAGAAGCACTTGGCTGGTGAAGCTTTCAGGCTTTGGAGCAGCACAGTTCAGCTGAGATTCATTCGGGATGAGGACTGAGAGGCTTCCAGTCTGAGGAAACAGGATCAGCTGAGGAATTGGTGAGGTGAGGAAGCTGAGGCTTGTTCTGCTTCTCTGATCTTCCAGCATTCACACCAATACCTGGCTCCAGGTTTGTTTTTATTAATAAGACTCTTTAAGATTCTTGCAACAGTCTCTACTCTGGGGCTTTTGCTTTCCCAGAACACACATGTACATCCGCATGTACATATACACCCCACTGATGAGCATTACATCCCTAATGAGCTGTGGACTCCAGCTTACTCCCAAGGAGCCCAGCAGAATGTCTCTTTCTTTTCCACATGGCTTCCAAGTGAATCGTTTAGAAAAAGAAAGTGCTGTTCACAAAAGATGAATACATATGCTTTTGTTCACTATCATATTACAAATATTAATTATGTAAGAGATTATTCCAAGTACCTAAACTGTTGGATAAATGCTGGTCACTAACATGGCATCCTTTATGCTCAGGGCTTTAGAGTCCTCAGGATGTTTCCTGAAATGTCACTGTATTTACTGAGGAAGTCCCTCACTGGTTTCAATAAAACCATCAGTCCTGGGTATGTGAATGTCTGACTGGGAGGGAGCAACTCACATGTGGAGTATTTGAGACTAGTTAGAAGTCAGGGCGTTTCACCTAGAGGTGGAGGGAAGGAAAAACACAGTTTGCGATCAGACATTTTGGTTGAGTGGGCACACCGTACTAAGTGACCAATCAGGTGATGGGAAGTCCTGACCCCTGGAGCAACATCGGCTGCAACTGGAAGAGATTCGGAGTTGCTGGATGGGGAACCTTGGTGCTCAAGACAGGAGTGGAAAGAGATAAGTGGAAGTATAATTGGCAGGACAGAGGACAGGGTGTGGTAGTAGAAGGAAAATGAGGAAGGAGGAGACCGCAAAAAACAAGCCAAGACAGGAGGGGAAGCGGGGTGCTGCAGGTTGGGGACATTCCTGTTGTGTTATACAGATGCTTGTCTGCCTGGAAAGGAAGCAGATACAAAGGGTGGTGAGGTTTTGTGGCTGCAGCCCACACTTGCCTTATCTCTAGCCCAGGCACCTCCATTGGGGTGGAACTGTTAAAAGGGTTAAAAAACAGTTTATGCATAGGCAGGGTCCTGGCAGGACACAGAGAGCATGCACCAAGTGTGTAGTTATTTGGCTTGCTTAGTAAAGGGACTACTTATTAAAGTGCGGGCATCCAGGCGTGCAGATGTGTGCGTCATCCCAGCAGCTCAGGATGCTGAGGATGGAGGATCACGTGTACCCAGGAGTTTGAAGCCAGCATATTGAGACTTTGTCTTTCAAAAACAAGATGAAATAAAGTATAGGTGATGGGCAGAGTTTAGGGAAAGGCACAGAACAAAGACAAGTCTAAAGCTCTGAGCACTGAATACCAGGGGAGGCCCAACTAGAACACAGAGAGTAACAGGGTTTGGAGAAGGCTGGCCTCATGGAAGATGGATGAAGGTGTATGGAGATCCAAGGCTGTCTAGGACATGAGGAGGTGAGATGTTGGCATGTTGGCCAAATCAATGCCTCAGCTCACTCTTCTCCTACCTTCCCATCCTCTGTAGGTTCCCCTTCCCCAGTCAAGCCAACTACAAGGCAGGAGGTAGGGACAGCCATTACTATAGCTCAAACAGGCTAGCCCCCAGAACACAGAGCAGGCAGAGGGGAGAGTGGACTCAAGAGACAATGGGAAGTCTTCAGCCACTTCATCCTTCTGCCACTTAGCATTTTCCTTATCTGTCGTCCTGGAAATAATTGTGTCCTCCACTGGGGGACACACACACAGTCCCCTCCGTTAGCCCAGAGTCAATTTGATTTGTTCTCCCTTAATCTCTAAACACAGGCCGTCTCCAGTATTCATCACCCAGGGGATAAATTGGAGGCAACAACAATCCATTATCACATATACAGGTATTATAGTCTCTACACTGGTAGCTGGTCACAGGCCTGAGCTGACTGTGTAGCTTTCTTCTTCCCCTAGGACTTCTTATACCCCCCCCCCCCCCCCCCCCCCCCCCCCCCCCCCCCTCTTCCCTTTGTCAGCGCCTCAGCTGGACAGGTGGCATGACCCAGATGTATTCCTGCAAAATCCAAGTCTTCCATGGTCTCACACTGATGTCTTTGCCAGTTTCTAATTTGTCCAGAATATCACTCCTCTTGCCCCCTTCCCTGTCCCCTGGAAGTCCCCCAGGGTTCTCTTGGGCTATCAGGCTAATCTGTAGTCTTGCTTCAGTTATTATACTTCAATCAGAACCAGCACCGCAAACACCAGTAACATCTGGTTAAATCGTCAGTCCTCTTGGTTGTTGCCCAGGACTCACTTGAGTGTTTCAATAGGAGGCTTCAGCAAAGAGACTTAAGTCTGATCTACCTGTGACCTGCACCCCTTGTGAACGCTCAATCTCTTTGATTAACGTCAGACTGGCAGTTACATCTCAGTATGAGTTTCAGAGAGGACAGACAATCCAACCAATAGCGGGAGGGAGATTAACCACAGGATAGGCTCAGGATGTGATGCAGAGCCGGGCACAGACTTATTACATCAGTCACTTGCTTCAACACGGCAGGGATTAGGCTCAAAAACCTAATAACTCCTGAGAAGTCTTGGGATTCTATAACAACGGCCTCAGGGCCTGCTGACAAGATTCACAGGATTCTATACTTCTTTGTACCTCTTGCAGGATCCTTCTTTGAAGGATCCCAGTTACCCCCCACACACACACACACACCCCAACAGAGAAATTCTTGAGCTGTGAACTGACCTCAGGAACCTTGAGTTCCCACCATGGTAATTTAAGTTAGATTTCTTACCACAGACCTAGATATTTTTGGGAGGTGAGGTGTCTGTGTAGAAAGGCACCCTCATAATCCTTCTGTGAGAGCCAGCGCCTGTCATATCACCACGGCAACAATTTGTAGGCCCGTATCTCCCGAAATGTGGCCCCACCCATGCTTTTACCCGTGTTGCTGGGTGGTGTGGGGCCATGTCCACCCCATTCCACACCCAGGACCTGCTCCTGTGAGGGTCTGCTTTGCCATTGGTTGGTCCTACCTGCTCAAGGGGTTCAGACGCACAGAAATTTGAGGACTTTTTGCCTTCAACCCTGACACACTGAGGTAGGAGTTCTGCCTGGGACATCTTGGGATGAGCTTCCAACGGTAGAACAAAGTGGAGTTAGAATAGAATGTGCTTTGGAGAAGACTCTCTGGGTGATACATCCATTCGTGTTATTTGTAGAATATAAATGTTTTTGGAAACATCAAGATATACAATCCCATTCTTACCGCCACTGCTTGAGTAGCTTCAGGCAGGCAATATAATATCCATGTCTTGTTTGTTTGTTTTTAAATTCCTGCATGTTGTTATTCTTCCTTCCTGCCTCCAGAGTTCCTCCGCTCACTCCCCACCCCCTCCCCACCTGTCGTTGAATGGTGTGGGTTCACAGGGGTCCGTGGGAAGAAGACACACTGCACTTTAAGGATGTCTTAGCCTTTTCAGCTGCAGGGGGACTTAACCTGTCCAGGACTGAGACACCCTCCTTTAGCCAAGGGCATTTTTATTGTTCTCCAAATTTACACTTTTAGCAAGTTGATTTCCATATCCCCCAAACAACTTCTAAGCTTCCAAAGGGACAATGCCAAATGCAAATCCTCAATTAAGGATATCACAGTGTGCCAGGGGTTTTTCCCAACCAAATTTTGCATAGGCTTTGTACCCTTGGGAAACTCTCTGACAGGACTCAGATAGAGGGCAACAAGAGAAACAACAGGTAACCAAGATTAACCAAAGGTGAATTAAGGCTAGGTGCTAGCATTCTGGAGCCAGACCAAGTGTAGCTCAGTGGGAGTTCTCCCATCACCCATCCCCGCAACACAGGATGTGATCTGACCATTAGATCAGGGTGGGCTGATTCCGTCCTAGGTAGGAGGTTTGGAGCATCAGCAGCAGTGAGTTATCCTCTTGTTATTTCTTGATTGGCAGATGAAGAGGCTGCTGCAGGTCAGAGTGGATAAGCCCCGGTGAGTTCTCCTTGCGCTGTTTCAACTAGACTGTCTTCCATTTCACTTCATATTTCTCTCTCCCCGGGTTGGACTTCCGCACTCTTTTACCTAGTCCAGTCTAACACATACTTCTGGTCCTCTGCCCTTCTCTCCACTCTGCTAATTGAAGCTCCAGCCCCACCAGGTTGAGGTTCCCAGCTTCTGAGGCGTTGCTTCCATTTAACACCCCATACTTGGTCCTTTTCTTCCTTGAAACGGTCATTTTTCTCTAAGAAGCCTCATCTACTGCAGATCCAGCTCCACTGCAAATGGGAAGTAAAATTAGGATGCATCACTATTTCCACTCAGAGTGGAGACCCAGCAGAACTTCCTAACCATTCACGACAGCTTTCAGAACTCCTGTACTTCTCAGACTCCAACCCCAGGCCCTGCCCTCCAGTCCCCCCAACCCCCTGTAGGATGTTGGGCCAGGTACAAAAACACGCTCAGAGGAAACCCCTTCATGTCTGCCCGTGGGTCACAACCTCAAGGTTTCTCTACCTCTGATTTCATCATTGTTGCCTAAGACAACAAAGTTACTTGGCTCTGCTGGGGCCTGGGCACAAGGACATCCTTGAGAAAGGGTTTCTGAAATTTCTGTTACTGGAATGTGGATTAAAAGGCTTGCTGGGTGAGCCGCTAAATCTTTACAAATGTTTAGGATAATGATAAATGAGAAAAATGTGTTCGGCTAGGTTTTTGTTTCTAACTAGTGTTCTTAATTCTCTTCTACTGAAATGTAAGCCTTGCAATCCAGGAAAGTAAGTGCAGGTCAGATGCCAAAGGGCCCTCTCTCTCTCCGTCTCTGTCTCCCTCCTAAGGGCTCTTTCTTATTTATAACAAGGAAAGTTAATATTTTGAATGCTCTTGCTTAAGAATGATGCAGCAATAGTGAATCGCAAACATGATCTTGCAGACCACTGGCTAGCTGGCATTTTAGATGTATGTGGGAATTTCCATGGACTAAAAGTGTCACTGTAAGAGAGAAGCAAATTGTGGGGGAAAACCAGACTTCTGTGGTTTTATAGGATTTTAAAATAAAATGTAGACGTATGCTATATAGATATATGTTGTGCTGGTCAGTTTTTTTGTCAACTTGTCACAAAGTAGAGTCCCTTAGGAAGAGGGAATCCCAGTTGAGGAAATGACTCAATCAGATTGGCCTGTCTGTGGGGCGTTTTCTTAACTAATGATTGATGTGGGAGGACCTAGTTCATTCTTCATGGTGTCACACCTGCTCAGTGGTCCTGGGTTGTGTGAGAAAGCAAACTGAGAAAGCCATGGGGAGCAAGCCAGTGCTAAGATTCCGCCACACTCTCTGCCTCAGTGCCTGTTTCCAGGTTCCTGCCTTGAGTTCCTGCTTTGGCTCCCCTTGATGATGAAGTGTGACCTGAGAGTTGTGAGAAGACACAAACCCTTTGCTCCTCTAAGTGGTTTTTGGTTGCAGTGTTTATCACAACAATAGGAAACGTGTGTGTGTGTGTGTGTGTGTGTGTGTGTGTGTGTGTGTGTGTCTGTGTGGGGCGGCTCCCTTTTTTCATCTGTACATCATCCCAAAGGTAACAATTTTCAGGAATTCTAACATCATGAGATTCACCTATAATTATACATTTTTTTTTTGAGACAGATTCTCACCATGTAGCCCAGGTTGGTGTTGAACATGTAATCCTTCTGCCTCAGTCTCCTGAGGGCTAGGATTACAGGCTTGTACTACCATTCTGTGTTCAGTAAGTGTGTGTGTGCTTTTGTGAAGGGCTTTCTCATGAAAAGTCTGTTGGTGGGATTCATTCATGTTTATTGCCTGTCATGGTGATGTATTCATTGCTACTGGTCTAGAAGTGATAGGAAGACTAAAGCCCACCATGACCTGTGGCTTTTTTAGGTATTATCTTTTTAATCACTCGCTAGCTAAGAATGGCTTCTGCTTTCATAAAAGCTTAAAATTCATAAAAAAAAAAATTAACAGGTCAATGTAAAAGAAACAATATGGCCTGCGAAGCCTAAAATGCTTTCTACTTAGCTCTCGGGAGAATGGCTTTTCCGAGTCCACCATTCTGACCTATCGCTACGCCAGGGCATATTGATTCATTCATTGATTCTCGGGCTAAGGGATATTTTGGGCTCATTTCTGTTACACGACTCACGAGTAGCTCTTGCATACTGGTTTCAGTAAGTGTGTGTACCTGTTCCCGCTGGGAAGACCCTCGGGGGTGTATTTGAGGCTATAAGCTATATAATTATTCAACATGTAGAAATACATATTCGTATTTGCTGCCAAACAACTGGACAGATGTGCTGTCAGAATTGACTGAAGGTCTCGTTCCTTCGCATCCTTGTCAACATCTGATGTTGTCTACTTCGTTTTAAATATTTAGGGGATGTATAGTAGTATCTCCTGCAGTCTGAATTTGTCTTCATTGGATGCCTCATCACATAGAGTACTTTCCCACACGAATACTGCGCACAGGTATGTTTCTTTTCTGACAAAGGTACTCAGGTGCTTTGTTCAGGGTTAGTCTGTATCTGTTTTCCCACTACTGTTTCTTTTCCAAATCATTTGTTAGTCCTGAATTACACATACCTTGCTCTACTCAGCCACTGTGTACTTTCCTTTTTGGTGGTGCTGAGTAGGGATCCAACGGTGTCTCATGAACACCAAGCAAGAGTTTTCTCCTGAGTTCTACCCCTACTCATTCATTCATATCCAAACTTCCTAGTGGTGTTCTTCAGTGAGCAGAAATTACTCATTTAACCTGGTATAATTTACCAAGTTTCCTTTCTACTGAGTACTTTCCATATTCAATTTAAGAAATCCTTGCTTAACTGTGTCAGAAGAATGTTCCCAAATGTTTTCTTCTAGATGTTTTGTCAAGGCAATATAGACCCCATCTTAGGGGAGGGCCATCATCTTAGACCACCTGCTGTCCTCAGTTCCAGGAAGGACCTCAGGAATGTGCCATGACAACTAGAATAGACACAGAGCAGTATGCTTCTGCAGACATTCTGTTTGCAGTTTATGGCCCTTGAAGATATCTAGATAATCCTGCTGAGCAATCCAGATAATTCTGTTCAGCAGGTTGTGGTTCCCCACCAAAAGTCTAACCCAATAGTTTTAAATGTGGCTTTGCGCTGAAAGTCTAGATCAATAGTTTCAAAAAAATCACCTTGCCCCATATCCCTTTTACCCAATCCCAAGGTGCCAATTCCCGGCTTGTGGTTTTTCCCTAAAAAAAACGCTGTACACCTGGGCTCGTGGCTGCTGCCACATTTCCTTCCATCTGCCATGCGGTGGCCCAGGTTGAAACTGACAATAAAAGGACCCTTATGTGCTTGCATCAGAAACCGGCTCCTTGGTGGTCTTTGGGGGTTTTGCAAAACGGGTACAACAGTTTCATTATTCACTCCTTGCATTTATGTCTATAATTCTTTGACATTAGTTTCTTTTTTCTTTTTTCCTTTTTTTTTTTAACAATATAATTCAACTTTACATATCAGCCATGGATTGCAAAACTATGGAACACTTCACGAATTTGCGTGTCATCCTTGCGCAGGGGCCATGCTAATATTCTCTGTATCGTTCCAATTTTAGTATATGTGCTGCTGAAGCGAGCACGACATTAGTTTCTTATGTCAAGAGTTTGTCCTATGTGGATAGTCAATTTGTCTCGCACTGCTTATGGAACATCTCAATCCCCCACTGTACTACAGGATTGCTTTCTGTCACAAAGCTGTTCGGTGTATGTTCAGGTATGTTTCTGGGTTCTGTTGTATTTCATGAAAGTTTATCTATGATTGAATATGAATTTCAGTTTTCATATTCTTCAGGATTCTGTTGAAGTGTCTTAGACTTTTGGATTTATGTATAAATCCATTAAATCAATAAATGCGAGAAGAATGAGATTTTCGTAGTTAAACTGTTAATGTGATATAAGCTCCATTCATTTAGGTTTTCACTAATTTTTCTGTAAGTTGTCTTATAATTGTCAATACAGGGGAAATTATGTAACAATGATTAAAGTTATTCCTAGTCATATGATGTTTATGAACTCTTATTTTTTAATGTATTTTATTTATTTACTTTGCGTGGGGGTGTGTGTGTGTGTGTGTGTGTGTGTGTGTGTGCTGATTCTCACAGAGACAAAAAGAGGGCATAGGATCTGCTGGACTGGAGTTACAAATGGTTGTGAGCTGCCTGATGTTGGTGCTGGGAGCTGAACGTGGGTCCTCTGGCAGAACAGCGAGCACTCTTAACTGCTGAGCCCCTAGAGTCTAATTTACTTTTCCAACATAATATTTGTATTGATTATTTGGGAATTTCATACAATGCACCCTGATCATACTCACTTCCCATCCCTTCAAGGACCTCTCTCCCACCCTTGTGTCCTTCACAAAAAAAAAAAAAAAAAAAAAAAGAGGGAAAAAACTATACTGAGTTCCATTTGTGTTGCCCATATACTCATGGGCACTTGGTCAAACTCCCAGTGGCCAGCGCCTTAAAGATAACTGAGTCCTTTTCCATTCCCAACCCTTTCCCTGGCCCAGAAGCCATCAACTGTGAAGAGCTATACTACAGCATACTTAATTTAATTTAAATAGTACCTTGTTAATGTGTGTGTGTGTGTGTTTGTGTGTGTGTAATTTCTGGTTCCACCTATAGAGAAATCCAACTGATTACTGAACGTTGACGTTGGTGTTTGCTAAAGTCGCTATTGAGTCCACATTTGTGGGGTCTTGTCTTTTCATAGACATTCATGTTGCTATGAAGATAACATTTTAATTATTTTCTTTCCATTCTTATTTTTTTCTAACAGTTTAAAGCTGGTCCTATTATGTGCAATATGATATTGGAGAGATGCAATTGTAGTAAGAGTCCTTTTCCCACTTCGGATCACAGAAATAAATGCTCTCAATAGCTTCCCAGTAAGTATGTTTGTCATAGAAATTTTATAAATACTCCATCATACTAAGAAAGTTTCCCTTTATTCCTGTTTGATGCTTGCTGTTTTAAAATGAATAAATAGGTCCTGACAGTGGTTGAGTACTTTTTATAAATCTGTTCTAATAATTGCCTCTTTATATCTATTCTGACAATGTGATGGATTGCACTGAATGATCACATGTTAAGCTAATGTTGTATCACTGGATAAACTCAACTTCCTTGTGATACTTTATATTTTGTACAAATTACAAGAGGGGATTTGCTAATGTTTTCTTTAGAATTCTGCAGTGTAAGGAATTTATTTTTTTCTGGTTTTGCTCTTGAAAACACACTGGCCTTGCAGATCAAGGTGGACTAAACGAGCTTGTTTTCTGTTCTCCAGAGGAATGTGTATAAAATTAGTATTATTCTTTCATGTTTAGACTTATTCACAAGTCACTGCATCCAGGCTCTGCATCTTTTATAGGAAAATTTTAGTATTCAAGTTTTAAAATGTGTCTTTAAGGTAAAGGATAGATGAGAATCTGCACATATTTAAAGTAAACAAGCGGGTAAGCACCCACGACCCTGTCATCAAGCACCACGGTCATGATCATGGAAAAGATCCATCAATTCTAAGATTCTTCTTATTCCTCTATTCAGTATTTCTCTGACACACCCCCACCCACCCAGTCACTGTCCCTCATCGTCATGTCACTTTCAATTAGTTGCATTTCTCCAAATTTAGTAGAAGTGAAATCACACAGTCTGTTCTCTATTTTGTCTGCCTTCTTTCACTCAGCGTAACTGAGATTCATCTGTGCGACATGTACTGATAATGCATGTTTTAAGCTGAGTCATCTACCACTACATATTTAACCAATCACCTATTGATGTGCAATCAGGTTATTTCCAATTTGGAGCTATTACAAGCAAAATTGCTATAAATATTGTTGTGGACATATGCTCTCATTTTTCTTCTTGTTTATCTAGTAGTAGAATGGCTGGGCCATATGGTATGTATATGCTTAACTTTTGAAGAATCTGCCAAGCTGGTTTTCAAAATAGTTGTGCCATTTCACATTCCCGCCAACAGTGTGTAAGGACTGCGGTGCTCCGCATCCTGTATGACACTTGATGTGCTGAGAAGTTTTAAGTTAGACATGCTGATCTATGTATAGGGCTATTTCATTGTGTCTTGAATTTGCTTTTACTAAGCTGATATGTTGTGCATCCTTGGAGTGTTTATTTGACATCTACATATGTTTTTGAAGTTTCAGCTCAAAGTTTTGCTCATTTTATATTAAATCGCTTATTTCCTTATATTATTTGTATACTAAGGCTCTGGATCTTTACTAAAATATGGGATTTTCAAATATTTTCCCTCACTCTGTGGTTTATTTTTCATTGTCTTAAAAGTATATGAGCCGGGCGTTGGTGGTGCACGCCTTTAATCCCAGCACTCGGGAGGCAGAGGCAGGCGGATCTCTGTGAGTTTGAGGCCAGCCTGGGCTACCAAGTGAGTTCCAGGAAAGGCGCAAAGCTACACAGGGAAACCCTGTCTCGAAAAAAACAAAAAAAAAAAGTATATGGTAAGGTCAGGCCTGGTGGCCCACACCTTTAATCTAGTACTTGGGAGGCAGAGACAGTGGATCTCTGAGTTTGAGGTCACCCTGGTCTACAGCGTGAGTTCCAGAAAAACTAGGATTACATAGAGAAATCTTGTCCCAAAAAAATAAAAAAAAATTTTTAAAGTAAAAGTAAATAAATAAATGAAAGTTTGTTGTGAAAGGGGGCTGGAGAGATGGCTCAATGGTTCAGAGCACTGACTTCCCTTCCAGAGGACATGAGTTCCAGCACCCACATGGCAGCTCCTGACATCTGTAATTCCAATTCTGGGGGATCTGACACCCTCTTCTGGACTCTGTAGGCACTGCATACATGTGGTGCACAGACAAGCATGCAGGCAAGCATCTATACACATAAAATAAGTTTGAAGGCCAGGCGGTGGTGGCACACGCCTTTAATCCCAGCACGCGTGAGGCAGGCGGATCTCTGTGAGTTCAAGGCCAGCCTGGGCTACAGAGTGAG
Organism: Peromyscus nudipes; assembly: GCA_902168325.1. Lineage (NCBI taxonomy): Eukaryota > Metazoa > Chordata > Mammalia > Rodentia > Cricetidae > Peromyscus > Peromyscus nudipes. The sequence continues at coordinate 3,548 of CABHPH010163255.1, read as the reverse complement.
TTCCAGAAAAGGTGCAAAGCTACACAGAGAAACCCTGTCTCAAAAAAACAACCAACCAACCAACCAAACAAACAAACAAATAAATAAATAAATTTGAAGAAATAACAAAAGTACATTGTGTAAACGAAACTACTCAATATTGACGATATAAAATTCAGTGATAATTTCCTTTTTCAGATTCTGAATTTGGTGTTATATAGGCGACAAGAATACAATCCTCCTCCTGGGTACCAGATGTTGTCAGTGCTCAGCCTCAGCTCTTGGCCCTAAAGGGCTGCCTGAGTGTATGCTTCCCAGGCTACCCCCGGAACTTCTTTACCAGAGTTTTCTCTGAACCTCAATCCTGTTCAGCACCTCCAGCAAGCAACCTTTAACTAAAAGGAAGTGGTATGTCATACTCCGGTCTTTGGTGCAGAGTTGTGTTTCTCCCTGGCTTCAGCTTCTTTCCCAACAGGTTAAGCTCCAACTGGTGACAGTGACTTGGCCCCACCCTCTCTGGCTGCTTTCCCTTCCCAGTCTTTCTCCACCCTTCTCTCGTTTCCTTTACTTCCCCAGGAAGGAAGATCTTGGCCCTAGAGACCTTGTCTAGCATGTGTCTGGAGGAAAACAAACGGAGACTTTCAGCTTGGGGAGATGTGGCAGACCCTGGATCCCAGGCAGCAACCGGAAAACACAATGGGAACCCAGAGCGGGGGAGGAATGGAGATTTATCAGAGCTTGGGACCATGAGCCATGGTCAGAAACAGCTTCCTGAGGAGCAGTGTTAAATGAAAAGGAACCATCCTCACTGCTGAGCCTCCACGTGGGGAAAGTGCTAATGTACCGCTGCGTCTTGTCACAGTCAAGCGCTTGTCTTTCAAAGTGTAACCTGGACTTAACCCTTTGTTTGCATTTGCCTGATATTAACCAGCAGGAGGTTGAAATGTGGAAATTATCCTGAATATGTAGATCTAAATAGATAGGAATCACTGTCCTAGATGGTGTTTATTTCTGATCTTCTGATTTTTAAAAAATCAGAAACTGGGCTTGGGGACAGCTCAGCCAGTAAATTGCTTACTGGGAAAGTCTGAGGACATGATGATTCCTAGAACCCAGGTAAACAACATGATGCAGCGACTCAGTGTGCCATCCCAGCTGTCCTATGGGGAGCAAGGAGGTAAAGATAGAAGAATCACCCTACAGCTCAAGCCTGGAGTACAAAGTCCAGTGACTGCAAAAACCAGAGACTCTGCCTTAGAAAGGTGAGCCTACTCAGGAAAATGTGTCCTTGGACCTCCACACACATGCCATGGTACATATGTGCCCATTCCCATGCACACAATAGTAAAAATATTTAAAGAATCAGCACCCTGTCTCAAAAAAGCCCCCCCCAAAAAAAGAATCAGAAAGTTTTTTTTCTTATGCTGTTGAAAATGTGACCAACACAGAATGTTTTCCAACTTAATTTCTTTCTGCTAGTTCCATTTAGCTCATTAAACTTCCACATTAGATGATGCAGTGAAGTTATGGCTTGAGTGTCCCACGATGACCTCAAATTCAAAGTGCCAAGAAGATATCTTCTAGTGACAGAGATGCCCATTGTTACCAGCCAATTCAGGATTCTCACTCATGTGACCCAGGCAATGATTTTCTATGTACACATGCAGTTGGTTGGGTTTTGTTGTTGTTTGGTTGGTTTTTTTACTCTTTATTCTTTGAGGCCCGCTACCCATCCATAAATACGTGGAGATTTATTCTTACTTATAAATGCCTGGCTTGTTTCTACCCAGCTTTTCTCAACTTAAATTATCCCATCTACCATTTGCCTCTGGGCTTTTATCTTTCTCTAATCTATATACCTTTCTTCTTACTCCATGGCTGGCTGTGTAGCTGGATGGCTGGCCCCTGGTGTCCTCTCTCCTTCTCCTTTTCTTGCTCTTCTCTTCCTATTTATTCTCTCTGCCTGACAGTCCCACCTCTCCCTCTCCTGTCTAGCTCTTGGCCATTCAGCTCTTTATTAGACCAGATGTTTTAGACAGGCAAAGTAACACAGCTTCACAGAGTTAAACAAATGCAACATAAAAGAATGCAACATATCTTTGCATCATTAAACAAAGTTCCACAGCATAAACAAATGTAATACATCTTCAACTAATATTCTATAAATACGTATATGGAAACAACTCTCCACATATAAAAGTTCATTTGTACTTTATTCTGTCTTCTAAGAAAATGTTTCCTGCATTTCTATGCTGTGGGATGTTCTGTATGCTGTGAATGTGTTGCTCTGATTGGTTGTTAAATAAAACACTGATTGGCCAGTAGCCAGGCAGGAAGTATAGGTGGGATAAACAGACAAGGAGAATTCTGGGAAGTGGAAGGGTGAGTCAGTAGATGCCAGCCTGCTGTCCAGGGAGCAGCATGTAACAGCACACAGGTAAAGCCACAGAACACGTGGCATCATATGGATTAACAGAAATGGGCTGAGTTTAAATGTAAGAGCTAGTCAGTGGTAGGCCTGAGCTAATGGCCAAGCAGTTTTAATTATTATAAGCTTCTGAGTGATTATTTTATAAGTGGCTGCAGGGTCCGTGGAGCTGGGCAGGACCAGAGAAAACTTCAGCTACATTCCTACAGTGGGAAAATGGTTAAGTAGGCACATTGGCCCACTAGCTGTTATCCAAATCACCTTAATTATGAGAAAATATAGAAACATTATCAAACCAGAGGGTGCATAATGAATTGAACACCATTAATTTGCTTCCATTCAATCATCCATCTTCATTTAACACAGTTGCCTGTGAGTGGTAGGTCAACATAGTCTTAGATACTTTTTGCTTGTCCCTGTAGATCCAGGATCCCTCTTTTCATCCTGCTTGTGTTTTGGAAACTCCTACTTGTAAATGTAATCAAGGATTCCCACACCAAAAACACTAGAACATAGGAGTGAGGGCTCCCTGAAGGCACCAGCTCAACCTCTAGTTGTATGGGTGTTGTCTTCAACAATGAGGACCTGCTGTCAGTTTATAGAGAACAGCCTTTTGTCTTAACAAGAACCTGCGTTGTTTGGGGATTTCCATGGGAAATAATTCAACTGAATACAACACAGATCTGCCACTGGAAGTCTTGCCTGGCTACAAGAGATGGCCAGTTGAGACTCCATATCCTCTGTCACTAGAAGTCCTCATTAGGATTACCTTCATAGATTTCAAGAAGTTACCACTGCACTAAGTTTTCATACCACCCCTGAAATGCACTCCCCCCAGTTCCAATCATCTCTTTCTGCATTCTCTCCCTACCTGATCCTCCCTCCTCTGTTCCTGTTCCCACCTGCCCCTAGTCCTCCTATAACATATATTTCCCCCTCTTAGGGAGATCTTTGCATCCCCTAGACCCCTTCTCTTTACCTACCTTTCTGGGTCTATGGGTTTTAGCTTGGTTATCATTTATTTAAGAGCTAATATCCCCTGATAAGTGAATACATATCGTATTTGTCTTTCTGGGTCTGGGTTGCCTCACTTGGGATGATTTTTTTTTCTAGTTCCATCCATTTGCCTGTAAATTTCATG
>CABHPH010163254.1:70761-83261 GCA_902168325.1 Peromyscus nudipes | reverse complement strand
ATATACTATTTATTTAGCTTTAAAAAGGAGTTTATGGACGTTCTCATTAAGAGGTACCTCTCAGGTTGGGTTGGAACCCCAATTGTAAGAGTCTTGTTACCAGTAGAGGGCAGCAAGGCACATTGGATCCCTCAATATCTGCCGCTTGAGGAAGATGAATAGGATTGCCAGAAGATGCGTATCCAACCAACACCAAGTACTGCTGTATCACAGGGGCCAAAAAGGGAATCTAAGTACTCGTAGGAGATGATAACAGTGCACAGATCAAAGGCTAGGAAGGTGTCTCAGTAAAGTCCTTGCAGGAACTGATGCCTGTAATTGCAGGCCTAGGAAGGCAGAGACAGGAGAAACCCTAGGGCTACTAGTGAATCAGTTAAGGGAATAAGTTGATCTCCAGGTTCAAAGAGAGCTCCTGTCTCAAAGCATAAGGTGGAGAGTGATGGAGAAAGACACCCAACATCAACCCTTACATACATATGTACATGTGCACATACACAAACACACACACACACACCAATACATAAAACAGAGCTTTCAGCACACCAACAGGAAGATTGAGGTGGAACATAGAATTTTTGTGTTCCAAGAGTCAACAAGTGACATCAATCCCTAATTGTCCAAGTAATTCACTGAAACTGCCCCAAAATATTTCCAATTATTCTGCTCTTACTTCTTACAGTTAAAATTTGGTGGGTATTTCTCCCTCTTAAGCTCTTCTGAAAGGTAGTTCCATGATATTTTGAATAGTTAGTTCACTGGTCTATGATGCAGAGAAGGTTGACAGTCGCCCCCTCCACCCCAGGCAAATACAGAAATAGAACTTTAAACATTGGATAGGTTAAAAGGTAAATTAGCTGCTAACCACCAAAATGTACCCAGTGAGCTAGGTGCTTAAAACATTTCCAAAGTTGCAGGTAATACAGATTTTTCTAATCATATAAATTCTTACTGAGGATCAGCACAGGGGAGAAGGTGGAAGATCTTAAGAGCCAGAATACCAGGAAGTCTGCTATGAAGCAGTCTCTCCTAGAAATGGCTGCATAGACAGGACCAGAACGGTGGCAATATCATAGGTAATATTAATGTGGAAAAGAGAAAGTGTCATGGGCCCCCACCCTCAGACAAATTTATACTGGGAGAGAGAGAATTGGTTTCTCCCAGGGATGAGCCCCCTTAGTGGTTATCCAATATAAAGTGGTCAGCACTGAAACCAGATACACACAAACAACAAAAATGGGTTCAGTAGGTTGTATTTATATATTTGTGCATACATATACATATTTATGTGATAACAATAATAAAAGAAAAACAGACTACCAATTTGAGAGTAGAGGGGCATAGGGGAGATGTGTGGGAGTGGCTAGATGGAGGGAAGGGAAGGAGAAAGTGGTGTGATTCTATTTAATTTAAAATGTACTTAAAATAAAAAGTACTTTTGAAAGTTCTTGCTAGGTCTACTGTATTGATATATATACTAGTATAAACATAAGTAGAACTCTACAATTACTGGCATAGTTATCTTCAACTGTCAATTTGACACAAACCTAGAGTCACCTAGGAAAAGGGAACCTCACCTGAAGAATTGCCCAGATAAGACTGGCCTGTTGCCAAATCAGTGAGACATTTTCTTAATTGCTAGTTGATAATGTAGAAGCCCCCAGTCTACCGTGAGCAGTGCCATCCCTGGAATTCTAAGAGAGGTAGCTGTATATGAGAAGTAGTCAGGGAGACAAGCTAGGAAGCAACCTTTCTTCCTAGTTTTTAGCCTTAAGTCTTGGCTTTCAGTTTCTTCCTTGGATTCCCCTGACCATAGATGCTAACCTGTAAGCTGAAATAAACCCTTTCCTTCTCAAGTTGCTTTTGGTCATGGTGGTTATCACAGCCAACAGGGGGCAAACTATAATCCGGTAAATCTAGGATAAGTCTGTCGTATTCTGCTGGTTACTCAAAAAGAATATAGTTTTATCAGTTTCCTCACCAGAGCCATACCTTGTAGCTTTCCTAACACTAACCATACAATGGTTCTATTTATTGTATTTTAGTACTCCACAGATTATATTGACAGGGGAAATAAGCTCATCTCTGTAGCCATACATACAGCTCTGGCCTTACACATTAGAACATTTTTGCTGGTTCACCACTGAGAAAGGTTCAGATGTTTATTACATGAGAAGAATTGAATTTCACTTGGGATGCTATCACTTGGCAAGAAAAGAAAATAATGATGAAGATAAGACACAGAGAGAGCAAAAAGGAAATATGAGAAAGAGGGGAGAAGCAACCACCAAGAAACAACCACCACCAAATGTAGCGCCATGTCTGACTGCACCAGGGTGGGTGCTAAGGTGCTTAGATAAAATTTGTACATATTATGATGGTTAACATTACCTGTCATCTTGACTGGGCTAAAGGATGCTAGGATAGCCGATAAAACGTTATTATCTGGATGTATCTGTGAGGGTATTCATGAAGCAGATCAGCATTAGAGCAGATGGACTGAGCTGAAGAGTTCACACTCACCAATATGGGGAAGGCATCCTATAGTTCCCAGAAGCCAAAATTCAAGACAAAGATCAGGGAAGGGCAAGGTTGCTTTCAGTGCTTAAACTACAGCACCTGCCACTCCTAGGTGTGGGCATCCATGTTCCTGGCTTTCAGGCTTCCAGATTCAATCCCCATTCTCTCTTGTTCTAAGGTATTGGTTTGGGACTAAAACCATATTGTTATTTTTCCTGGCCACCAGTCAGTAGACAAAAGGGTCACCCTTCATAATCATGGGAGAAAATTCATAGTGGATACCCTTCTATATAATTTTATGTAGCCTACTGATTTTATTTATTCGGAACACTGATACACATAATCCATTTGTTCTGATTTTAGATCATCTTAATCTCTGGAACATAAGCAAGATCTTGTGTTGGGATTAAGGAAAATTATTTCCTTTCAAGACTTGATTTCAGCCTGCAGTGAATTTTTATGACCAAGGTATTAACCCCTGAAAAATGAGATTTATAATGGAAATACTGATAGGTTCTTAATGGTAACTGTGCTGGCAGGCATCTATATATTAACCTTAATAGTGTCAAATTGTGAAACTAAAGTGATTGAAAACCTACTCACTTTCACTTAAGTAATCCCTGCTTCACTAGTTTTTGATATTACCTTCATTGGAATGATTTTTTAGGCCTTTATAAAGACTAGTGTCCTATATTTATGAGAATGAGAGTTACAATACAATCGGGTTTTACAAATATCACAAGAATGGAGCAGCATATTTATTTCTGAATGACCCAAGACTCTGTGGCTCTTTTCTATTTAGGAAATTTACCTGCATAAAAATCTTGAGTTTTCCAGCCATAAACTCTTTAGCCTGAGGCCTTTCTCCTTTTCCTTCCATCTTAATGCATTTTATTCATCTTTCCAGGGGCTCATTGAACAGCTGAAGGAGATAACAATGTAATTTCACGAACAGTGACCAAAAGGAAATGTATGTATCCCTAAAAGGGTGGATAAGCTGACTCTTCATGCTGTCAGTAAAACTGCATCTGGATGCCAGATTTTCACTGGATTGATCTCATTACATAACTCACTGCCTGCAACTGTATTCTGTTACGACCTCTTTCATGCAGCCGGACAACCTATATATAGATGTAACAGTAAATACACGCAGCCCATGCTTAAACAAAATGTTCCCTATCTTCATGCTTATCAGGATCAATGTATTGCCAGATATATTCATCCTGAGTTGGTGTCAGCAGAGCACAGCAAATGTCATCTCTCCTTCCTCAAGGGTCTCTTCTGATACCCTCATTCTGGCATTTTAAAACATTGAGCATGGTTGGATGGCTCCAGATGAATTCTCTAACAGAACTTATAGAAACATGGAAAACAGCTTCATCCTACCAAGAATGGTATTATTTCAAGGCTATTCTAGCAGAGAATAGAAAATTTGAAGGAATTTTGCCCCAAACCAGTTGTGACATACAGCATGCAACCAGAAAAATGAGGTCAGTGATTAGAGAAAATTTAGAAACCCCATGCTAAAAAGCTTAGGAGACATGGAAAGCTTTTTCTCACTGGCTGTGTTTCTCATGAATCACCAGAACATCACAGCTCAAGAACTGTAATCTGGTTCTTTTCAAACACAGTGTATATATATACAAAAATTAGCAACGGCATCCAGATGCATGCAGTATGCTTGCAAACCTTCACTACAAATAGTTTCCTAAGCAGAATGTGCATGGATGCCACTTTCCCTCACCCTTTATGAGCCAGTAAGAACAATGAAAGTATTTTAAGTATCCAGCTTTCCATTTTTCCATCGCTGAAAAGCTAGCTCACCCTTTGCACACAAGCCTCTAGCTGGGGCTGACAGCTATAATCCCATTACATTTCAACTGCCATCTGGCAGCAGAGATTCAATCCACTGTTTCAATCACAGTGCCCTGGCTTCCTCAACTCTGAGAACTGCACTAAAGTGCATGATTTAAATGTCCTCACTGTCAAATTATTGTTGTTTAGTTCATCAAGACAAATTTTTAAACCCATGGGAGTAAATTTGTCCTAACGGGTGTTATTTGTTATGCCGTGGAAAAGAATTTGAACATCAGTGGTTGCTCAGCAGCTCAAATTAGTTTTATTCATAATACTAGGTTTTCTAAATATGAGGTAATAGAATAATAATTACCAATAAGCCAAGTGCTAAATATTCAAAAGGCCCAATTTAAATATTGTGTATGGAAATGCAAAGTTTGTAATAAAAGCAAGTTTATCAAACCCTTATCTTGTTTGATTACCCTCATACAATTGCATCTCACCAATTCGTCCTACTGTGGGGACTGATGTTCTATGCCAGGCATGCTGCAAGGTTTGGAGAATTACAGAAGTAAGAAACCATCCCCACTGTCTGGAAACCAGCAATGTAAGACAACAGTCTTAGATTTGTGGTACATTCCGACTCACTGCTTCTTTATCACAAAAATAAGACACATCTGGCAGTGGGTAGCCAGGCAAACCACACGCCAACTAACCTTAAATAATCCTGGGTAGATTTGTTAGGTGTTCCAGAACACCACTGCCTATGTCACCACAGGATGTCTGCAGTTATTTATGACCTTTTAATTGCCCAGATGTAACTGAGCGATGTGACAAATCAGTAATAGTAATTGCGCCTCACATTGACAGTGACTTTCACAGTTTGGGGTTGGGCGTTGGAAAACACCAGACTATGCTTTCCAGGATCCCTGTGCTTGAGCTAAAGCTGGTTGGGATTCCACCTTTTCCTCTCTTGAGGACCACTTGTTTGCCATGTGAAACTCAACACTGTGAAGATGAGTTCCTGTGTTAGTTGGGGTTTCTATTGCTGCAATGAAACGCCATGGCCAAAAGGCAAGTTGGGGAGGAAGGAGTTCATTTGGCTTAAACTTCCATATCATTGTTCATCATTGAAGGAAGTCAGCACAGGAACGCAAGCAGGACAGGAAATGGGAGGCAGGAACTGAGGTAGAAGCCATTGACGAGTGCTGCTTACTGGCTTGCTCCTCTTGGCGTGCCCAGCCTCCTTTCCTATGGAACAGAGGACCACTAGACCAGGATGGCACCACCCACAATGGGCTGGGCCCACCCCCATCAATTACTAATTAAGAAAACACCCTACAAGCTTGCCTACGTGCCAATCTTATATAGATATTTTCTTAATTGAGGTTCCCTCCTCTCAAATGACTATTGCTTGTAGCAAGTGTGACTATCCAGGACAATTTGACACCCAAACACCTCACTGTTAAGCCACCACCTTTCCTTTCTTGTTCATCCCCAAGACCACACATTAATATCAACATCACAATATAAAATGTTTTACAAACTTAAAAAGTCTCACAGATTTTACAAATTCAAACACTTTAAAAATCCAAAGTTTCTTTTAAAACCTAAAATCTCTTTTAAAATTCAGTCTCTCAACTATGGGTCCTGTAAAATAATAAATTAGATTAATAACACTTTACTCCAAGAAGGAAGTACCAGGACATAGTCACAAACAGATCAAAGCAAAACAAAACTCCAACACTGTAAATCACTCAATGTTCAATATCTGGGATTTACTAACAATCTATTGGATTCCTCCAAAGAGCCTGGGTCACTTCTCTGCCTCTGCCCTCTGCAGCACGCACAGCTTGTCTTCTAGGATCCAGCTGGTCCCACTCCATGGCTGCTGCTGGTCTTGGTGGTCATCCCAAGGTACTGGCATCTCCAAAATGCTAGGATCTCTGGTGCATCTCGACTGCACTTTCAACCAACAGCCCCTCCCAGCCTTTCCCAGTGCCAAGCCTTAGCTGCTTTCCATGACTCCTTTGTACCTTCAAAACCAGTACCACCTAGGAGGGTGACTCTTAGACTGTTCAGCTGCTGGTACAAGGGTACAACCTTGGCCATCTCTGGAACAAAGCTGCTGAGTGCTGATCCCGAGGAAGCACTTCCCAGAAGACTTCACACCTCCATCATGCTGGTCTCTTTTTAATCACAGCTGATTCTTCAGCCCCAGACAACCAGCATCCACCGTCCCAGCAAAGCAAAGATTTTACTTTATTAGTTCTGGTCTCTTGTTAATCACAGCTGAGCGGACACCACAGACTCTTCACACAAATGGCCAGGTAGAGTCTTTGCTTCCCTCTGACACTCCACAAGCTAGGGCTCTATCATCTGCACTGCTCTCAAAGTTCTTATCTTCCAAGCTCCTGTAGGACAGCTCTCTGAGTTCTCACCATTCAATGGCTTTTGTAGCCTAAAGTGCCTAAGTGCTCCCACAATCCTTCCAAAACCCACACGGGCAGGTCCATCGTCACACCCACAATCCTGGTACCAATTTCTGTCTTCTTTAGGGTTTCTATTGCTGTGATGAAACACTGTGACCAAAAGCAAGTTGGGGAGGAAAGGATTTATTTGGCTTACACTTCCAGATGGTAGTTCATCACTGAGTGAAGTCAGAACAGGAACTCAAACAGGGCAGGAACCTGGAGGCAGGAGCTGAGGCAGAGACCATGGAGGGGTGCTTCTTACTGGCTTGCTAAATATGGCTTGCTCAGTCTGCTTTCTTATAGAACACAGGATCACCAGCCCAGATATAACACCACCCACAGCAAGCTGGGCCCTGTCCTTGTTTGTTTTGTGGCTCTTTTAGGGGGCCTACCACCCAGCTCCCAAATAAATCACACATGGGGCTTATTCTTAATTATGAGTACCCAGCCTCAGCTTGGATTGTTTCTTGCCAGTTTTCCTTAACTTAAATTATCCCATTTATCTTTTGACTCTGGGATTTTCCCATTCTCTTACTTCTGTAAATCTTACTCTTACTCCATGACTTGCTGTGTAGCTGAGTGGCTGGACCCTGTAGTCGTCCTCCTTCTCTTCCTCTTTCTTCTTTTCTCCCATATTTCTCCTTCTATTTATTCTCTCTGCCTGCCATTCCTGCCTATTTCTCTCTCCTGCCTCACTATTGGCTGTTCAGCTTTTTATTAGATCATCAGGTGTTTTAGACAGGTGAAGTAACACAGCTTCACAGAGTTAAACACATGCAACATAAACAAAAGTAACACACCTTAAAATAATATTCTACAACAGGGCCCTCCCTCACCAATCATCAATTAAGAAAATGCCCTACAAGCCTACCTACAACCTGATCTTATGGAGTCATTTTCTTAATTGAGGTTCCCTCATCCCAGATGACTTTAGTTTGTGTCAAGTTGACATAAAACTATCTAGCAGAAGTCTCTTTGTCTAATTAAGAAGGAAATGACTTTAAATAGATTTTCTGGCTCTATAGTTTCCCTTGGCTTTACTATGAATAATACAGAAAATTTCAGATTTGGGATTTGGGGTTTTGTTCCACTTCAGGAAGCACTCCAATAGACTATCTGGCAAAGCCTAGGACCTCTAAATTTGTATGAGTTAGATCTCTAAGCCTGGTGATAATGACACTTATTAAGACATAAATGTGGAGGTCATTTTCAAAAATGACACTAAATCCCAAGATTGAAGATTAGAAAAAGACTAGATAAGGTACAGGTCATAATTTATTGCATTTAGTTATAAAACTTGAATCTTATCATTGGACCATGGTTTTGTAGCAACAAAACACAGGGACAGAAAAAGAAAGGGTTGGAGGGTAATAGGGGGCTATCAAAAGATTAATTCTGCCATTCTTCTTTCCATTCTCTATGGTGAAGAATCTCTTCAATCTTTCTTAGCTCCTCTACAGTTCACCTCTTCTATATAATGGTAGGCTGTGGGTTGGGCTATCCATGGGGGTTCTTGCCATCTGTGCCTTGAAGGCCCTGTCTGTTATGGTCTCAACTCTGTGCCACATCCATCCACATCTGGTAAAGCCCACCTGCTTTCAGTTCTCTTTCCTCCTTTGCCTCCCATTCCCACTACTGCTTTTTGCCTTCATTCTTTGGCTTTGGCTCTTACACATGATGGGAACAACTTCTCCTCCTTTCAAGGTTAGGCTGATTTTAAAGTATCTATCAAGTTTAACTGTTGGCTCCCAAGAAGCATACTGACTTCCCTAGAATGCACCAGGCATCCTGTCTTACATTTGATGGTAACCCCAATTCACCTGTGTTTTACTCCCTAGAACTTGTCTACGAATTTGTTTTTTATTCTTTGGCTAGTGGTCAACCTATAATCCCAAGGCCATTACAGGCTTCAAATTTGTTTTTTATTACCGACTTAAAAAGTAAGTACCAAGGGAAATTCTACCTGATTTAATACCAAGAAAAACCTTGTAGATAAGACAAGACTGAACATATAAATGACATTCTGTGAATGTAGGTTTCTAGGCATCACAAAAACACAAAATCAAGCCTAGTCTTGTGAGTCATGCCTGTAATCAGAGTGTCATGAGTTTGAAACCAGCCTGGATCATATAGTGAGTTCTAGGTATACATGGGTTGCAGTGTGATATACTATCTCCTCAATGCTTAGAATTGTCAAATTTGTATACCTCACACCTGTGTCTGTCATAGTAACTAGGGGAGTCAGCCTGGACTAAGCATTAAGAGCAGGCTCTGGAAGGTGTTTACTGACTATACCCACTGTACTGATTTCTACATCAATATCCTTGAACAACTTTTCTTTATGTGAGATGGGAGCAATGATTCTGTTATTATGATGCTTATACAAGAGGGTGCATATATGCCTCTTGTAAAAGCTTATTAACACTCTCACTAATGATACCTTTATTCTCCCTAGCCAAATTCTTTTCTGCCAGTTATTCCCATCCATTGAACCAACCAACTAGTCACACTGCATAAATCACCATGTATGGTCACATCTACATAATGGAGATATTACCAGCTTCCATTTTATAGATGATGATGATGAACTTCAAGGATATTAAATTTATTACCCACAGTGACATTACTTGTAAGGCCTGGAGCCAGGAAATAATGCCAGATCTGGCCATTGCCAAATCTAGTACATTTTCATAATGCCCAGCTGTGGTCTCAGCTTTGTAGAAAAAAACTAATTGTTGAGTTCTAATAAGTTCTGTAGTCTCCTACAGTGCAGTTGTATTATTTCCACAAACCTAGGAAATTCTCTCTCTTTCTACAGCTTGGTAGTCCTTAAAGATGCAATAATATTGTTTATTCCACAATCCAAAAATGAAAAAGAACAGCTATTCCCAGGAAGTAGCACATCAGTAGCCACCCTAAACTATCAAGGTCAAGTTTCAATTTTCCTAGAGTAATATTGGTAGAAAGCTTCAAAGGCAAGAGGGAAGCCTATACTTCCCCTATAGGTAAAGACAGAAAAGTGAAAAGTATTTTTATATATAAATAGCTTTCTTTTTTCTCTCTTCTCTTAAAATAAAGGTTTATGATGATTTGCTAAGGCCTATGTAAGCCTTGCCAAAAGTCTGATCAACAGGACACATCTATTCATTTCCACTTTTGAATGTATTAAGGGATTCACAACTCATAAAGAAAAAATCTAAGTTTTAGTCCAAGGGTCCCATTACAGGGATTTTCAGCATATTTCAACATGGGGAAAGAACAAATGTAAAACTATGAAGACCTATTCATGCTGTAGCCCTTAGTCATAGGCTTTTCCCCCCTGAATTCCACATGGGTGAAAAAGCAATGACTCAAAGTGAGGATGAGTATTGTCTCAACCCTTAAATCTAATTATACATCAAAATATGGACTGAAAATTACTTTAAACAAGGGTTATTTGACCACATGCAACATTTTGACATCAAAGAAAAGGAGTATAACACCGAACCGAACTTTAGGGATTGTTTGATTACTAATTGCTTTGAAAATATGGGCAAAACCTCAGTGTTTCTCTTATTATATTTAAGAGTGCATTTCCTCTCAATAGGAACCCTTCTTTCCTTTCCTCTCCCACTCTGTCCCCAGAATCAGTCTGCACCTGACACAGACTTGCCATCCAAAAGAGACTAATGACTCTCTCCTTAGCATTTGCCCACACACTACAAGCTCTAAGATAGATCTCAACACACATATTCATTCTATTGGATAAACTGAGCTCACATGCCCTTAGAGGTCAATGATAGCTTCTTTTTATGAAATCTTATCATTTTAAGCTCCAGTCATGCTGCTTGCATAGTATGTACCAGTGAAGATTACCTTGAAGTCACAAATTACAAATAAGACATCCTTTTCATGCAACTTTATACCCATGCTTTAACTTAGCTACCAGCACTTGGGTCATAGCTGTCAAACCATGGTAACCATAGACTAACCTGATGGAAAGACAGAGTGACTTGGTAAACATAATTTTGCCGACCTGAAGTTATAATCAATGGATTTGCTCTGTTTTAATTAATCTTTTGTAATTTTGCTTTGAACCAAAAGACAGATGGCCAGAAATTGCAAGACAGTGCAGCCATCTAGTAAGTGAAATGGCATAAAAAGCATGGGCTACAGTTTTCCATTTTGTTTGTGAAAAACATTTAGATAATGCATTGACGATTTCACAAAAATAATGCTCCCAATTTTTAAAAAGTCACAGTTCCAGAAGATATAGCAATCTGTCAGCAAGAGAAAGAGTGAGCAGATGTTTTCCCTATTTACAAATATACTTGGAATTCTGAGGGAAAACCACAAAGGGTGTTTTTATTATGCACCTGTCATGGTCAACATCTGGCACCAACGCTCACTCATCCATCAGTCTCACAATGTGGCATCTCCTTCCAGCTCGCAGCAACTGTAAATAAACTCACAATACAAAGCACTGCTTTCATTTCGTGCTTTTTTCTCCTTTTTTGTTGTTTTTGTTTTAGTGTTATTTATAACAAGAAGGAAACAGTATGTGAACTGTTTTTAAAGTCTATTTGTAGCATTCGTGAACCTGATGGTGATGTTGTTGAAGAATCAATGCACTGGAGACCATAGGATAAAGATTTTTTTCTGAAGTAAATAAGTTGCATGGGACCTGTCAATCCTTCAGTCACTTACTCATTTCACAGTCATTTTTAGCTAGTGAGTATACAGCTTTAGGATCTATGCCTGCACAGAAAAAAATATACACAACCTTTGCTCTGTTGCAAGACAATACAGGCCCTTAAAGAGCTATTATAAAAGTCTGCAGAAGAGGTCAAGATCTGCTCCTGTTTTTATTTGGGAGACTTCTTTACATCTAAATGGAGGGAAATATGTCTAGACTCTTGCACAGGAAATTTGGGGAAGTTCCTATCAATTATTCTACGGAAAAAGAAATAGGTCAAATTCCATTAAGGAAAACATACCATCCAAGTTCTTTTGTTATTCTTTGAAATCTAGAAAAGTGTAAATTTGATTTCTACACATTAGAAATATTTGTGAGAGAAAAAATATTTTTGCATCATATATTTTACTCAATTTTCAAGCTAGTTTTTTCAGTACTAGAACTCAAATCCAGGACCTTGAGGATGCCTTGAAATTTCTGGCAAGTACTCAACTACTGAGCTTCGTCTCCAATCCGATACTTTTTTTTTCTTCCAAAACCATGTTGGATATTTCAAGTTAAGAAGAGACTAGATGGTATAGTCAGCCATGCTTCTATTTGGAATAACTTATTTGTACACACAAGCATGTAATTTGTGAGTAGAAATTCCAGTCATATATTAGGATTCTTAATTTCAAGTTAAGAAACTCAGCCTGAACTAACTTAAGCAGAAATGGAGATACTTACTGTTCATTCATAAAAGAGGGATAGACAGGGTAGCTCGCACAGGGAACTTCACTAGTGGGTCTCAGTTGGCCTCTCAACTGTTCCTTTCTGCATGTTAGCCACCAGACTACTCCCTGGGGTAACAGGGTCTCTTCGTGCTATGGGAGGTTTAGATAATGGAAGCTGGGTCTAGGTTCGGATATCTCAGAGCTTAGTATTCATAAGTGGAAATATTTTCCTACCAATCTTTTTTTAAATTTTTCTTTATTAAGAAATTTTCTACTCACTCCTCATGCTATCCACAGATCCCCCCTCCTCCCTCCTCCCACCCC
>CABHPH010163254.1:0-70661 GCA_902168325.1 Peromyscus nudipes | reverse complement strand
GAGCCAAACAACTGTCTTCCGTGTCCAGAGGGCCTAGTCCAGTCGCATGGGGGCTCCACAGCCACCAGTCCACAGTTCATGAGTTTCCACTAGTGTGGTCAGTCATCTCTGCACATCCTCCCATCATGATCTCGGCGTCCCTCGCCTGCAGTATCTCTCCTCTCTCTCATCAATTGGATTCCCGGAACTCAGCCTGGTGCCTGGCTGTAGATCTCTGTATCTGCCTTCATCAGTCACTGGACAAAGGCTCTATGATGACAGCTAGGTTATTTGCTAGGCTGGTCACCAGAGTAGACCGGCATTCTTGATTCTTTCACTCCAACCTTAACCTGAAACCTGTTCAAAAAATGGATGATTAAGGCATTCATGCCTAGTTCATCATAAGAGGAAGCCAGGAAGTGTCACTCAGTGAAAAGAGATCTGCATTTAGGGCTATATGGTAGTAGCTAGGTTGAGATCAAGATGGGTAGGAATGGGAAAACAAGTGTCTTCAAACATAAGAAGAGCTTCGGTTCTTCAGAGAAAAGATACTACTACTCAGACACCTTGGAATACTGCTATTGTGATTACCACCTTCAGAGCCTCATCAATTCAAAGCACAACATAACTTCAGCTGTCATCAATACAAGTTCTTATTTTTTATTGTGCTATTTTTAGAATAAAGTAGATTATTTATGGTTGGAAATAAAGAAAACTCTTCAGAGGTTATTTTACTCTTTGTATCTTACAGCATTTTGCTTATGCTAATTTTAACCTCAATAATATAGTGAAAATGCATTTGAGGACTATTGTGTATCATCATCAGAAAAAAATGTGCTGATAACACTGGAAACTAAAATTGACACATTAGTGATTTGGGACATTTCTAGTACAGTCTATTTCTTTAAGCATTTACAGTAAACATAGATAAGAAAATGGGCTGCTAGTAAATTTAGTCAGACCTCTTGCTTTAATGAAATTTCTTCCTATTTTGTTCCAATCAAGATGTATTGTTCAAACTGTACTTACTACCATAATTTGGGGGGGGGGGTAAAACTTATTTGTAGATAACGTTAGCTTTCTGAGTGGAAATTCCTATTCAATTTCAAATCAGGACAGACTCAAATGTGCAAAAATTAGCATTGTTGTTTCACTTTCTACACTCCAATTTGCTGCTGAGGTTTCTCTGCAGCAAGCTATTTGTTCCTTTCTCTCTTTTATTCTAAGTAGCTTCATAGCCATAACTTATAATTTCCCAGATCTGCTACACAATTTTTAAGGTCTAGATTAGATTCCTAATTCTGAATCTTGTAGCACAAAGCTCAGATGGGGTCAGACAACTAAACATGATTAGAAGTGATAGGCTAATTGAAAAAAAAAAAGTAGTTAGCCAGATAAGGATTTGGTAGTTTTGCGAAGAAAATAAAAAGACTATTAGCTTAGCATAGAATGAGATGCTTGCCTTTTGGAAGACTGAACACTCGTGATGCAATAAACTCCCAGTCGGGATGTTGACCCCTGTGAACAGGTCCTACAATGTGCACTCATCAGGCCCCATAAGATAAAGTGTGCCCACTAGGAAGAGCAGCAGAGATACATTAAGTACATGCAATAAATTTAACAGACTAGGAACTGTGAGACAGTCCACTTAACTAGATAAACCCTTAGCTTCAGAATCCAGTATGAGGAAAATAGAAAGCCATTGCTAGCATTTTTAAAGGACCATCCTTGATGTTCTATTGAGGACAGAGAACTGGGGAGCAGTTTCATAGACAGTGAATGATAATACTGGTGGTGGGAGCATAGGCACAAGTCAGGAAAGTAGTGATCTAGAATAAGCCACTGTTTTCTTTCTTTTTTTTAAATGTTATGTCTATGAGTGTTTTGCCCACATGTATGTGTATGTATCATATGTATGCCTGGTGTCAGTGGATGCCAGAAGAGGGCATCAAATCCCCTGGAACTGGAGCTACAGACAGATATGAGCCACCATACGGCTACTGAGAACCAAACTCAGGTCTTCTGCAAGAATGTTAAGTGCTCTTAACTGCCCGCAGAGCCATCTCCTTAGCCCCTTGCCACTTTTTGCTTGATTGAGTATAGTTCGGTCAAACCTTTAGGATAGGTGATGCTATAAACCTAACAGTTTTGTCTCACACCCCAGAGATTAGTAGAACTTTTTCTGTAGCATTGAATGGAGCTATAGAGCTATAGAAATAAAATAAATTGGGTTGGTGAACTAGAATATGTATTTAAGCAACAGATCACAAAGCCACAAAGACTATGATCTGGCAATACCATCAGCCAGGTGGGACTATTCTCTTTCTAAAGTTAGGAAATGAGGAGGAGAGTGCATTTTGGAAAATGCTGTAGGTGAGTTGTTGTAAAGCCACGCCCCTCTTCATTGATTTTATCTAAGGTTTCTGATGAAACACCTAGAAAGGAGATGAGCTTGAGAAGACTTCTTGAGTGATCCTCACATTAGTTTTTCCATTGAGAACCATTCACCATGGCAACAGCACATTGAATAATATTATATTCTTTAGGAATCCCTGTTCCTTATTTTGGAATTAAGCATTAGTATATACTTAACACCTCACTCTGAGATACAAAATAGAAGAAAACTGGAAAGAGAATAAAAAATAAATGAGTAGTTTTCAGTTGTGTAAAAAATATATTTGATAAGTAGATAGGTAGATAGATAGATAGATAGATAGATAGATAGATAGATAGATAGATAAATAGATAGATAATAGTCAAACAGATAGATGATAGGTAGATAGGTAGGTAGATAGATGGATAGATAGACAGACAGACAGACAGACAGACAGACAGATAGATAGATAGATAGATAGATAGATAGATAGATAGATATCATGCTCTTAGCGTATACCTAAGACTATGTGTTGGAAAACTAACCCCCAAAGTAAGTATTGTAAAATGAGACCCAATAGAAAATACTTGGCTCCAGTGGAATCTAGCCCCATAAATGGAGCAGTGCCACTGTAAAAAGTATTTACAGAAGTGTGTCCTCACTCTTCTACTTTTTTGCCAGACAGAGAAAGGCTTCCCTGTCTCTTGTTCTTCCTTTTTCTGCCCTGTGAGGATGTATCGAAACAACCGACATCATATGCCAGAAACGTGGTCTGGGTCTTCCCAAACTCCATAACTGTGAAGTTACTTC
Source organism: Peromyscus nudipes (assembly GCA_902168325.1). NCBI lineage: Eukaryota > Metazoa > Chordata > Mammalia > Rodentia > Cricetidae > Peromyscus > Peromyscus nudipes. The sequence goes on along the minus strand of CABHPH010163254.1, from coordinate 67,498 downwards.
TGTTCTTTATAAATTACCCAGCCTGGGGTACTCCATCATGGTGACACAAAATTAAGACAATAGATATTGATAGACATGGATATTCAAAAGGTAAATATGTGTATATAAGCACATCATTGTCTGCTGTGGGCACCATAGCCAGATACCACAAAGTGTCTTAAATACTAGCCATTTCTGTTCTCACTTTTCTAAAGACTAAGTTGAAGATCAGAGTAGCATCTTGATAGAATGCCAACTCTCTTCCTGACTGGCGTACTGCCACCTTTCTCGTGGCATCTTCGACATGGCTTCTTCTCTGTGAAAGATGGACAAAGAGAAATCTCTAGTTTCCCTTTCTTTTCTCATAAAGACATCAGTGCTATTGGATTCAGACTCCACCTTGTGACATCATTTAATCTTAATAACCTCCGCAAAAGTACTGTCTCCAAGTACAGTCTCCCTGGGAGTCAGAGATTCAACGTAGCAATTTGAAGGATACAGTTCAGTCTATAACAGTATACATCAACATATTTACCTCTATTTAAGCATTTATAGACATATCTGTGATAAAAATCACTTATGCAGCATACACAAGGCCCTAAATCCAGCACCACAAAGGGGAGAGATAAGGGACTGTCTATAGACCCTGACCTGCTGGCTACCGCTGAGCCAGTATGTGGATGAACCCATTAAATTTCTCAGTCTAAGCTAATACTTGCAGCTCCCCTGACAGGCAACAGTACTCCCACTCTTGAGAAAGCATTGATTTCACTTTGATTGTCTTTAATTAACTCAGAGTCCAAAGAAATGAATCTTCTGTGTGTGTTTGTCCAAGAGCTAATTTTAAAATAGAGCTCTGACTCGGATGGCTGACGAGGAGTATAGTTGGGCGGTACCTCAGGAAGGGAGATTGGGACAAAATCTACCACTGCCAACCAGCCTGCACCTGTTCTGAACAGGTGTGTGATGCCTAATAAATGCATCTAGTGAATCTTAGGAGAAACAGGCGTGCCTCCTCTCACATTCTCCCTGCACAAGATGAGCATTCTGGCAACCTCCATCTTGGTCACCAAACCCTCTCCCTGATTACTGGGCTGGATGGTCCCAAGGCTCAATACTTTTTGCTCAATTTGTATCTTGGCTTCAGGATCAATTAGCTTAAACTTTGCAGGGATGAACTGAATGTGCCATCTTCAAGCTCTTACTTTGACTTGATCTTTTGTATTATATAAACAGAGACTCTGTGTTTCTTCCAGCTGAATCTTAGAAATTACTATTTGCATGTTAGAAATCTCTCTCTCTATCTCTCTCTGTTTCTGTCTCTCTGTCTCTCTTGCTCCCACTCTCTCTCTCTCTTGCCCTCTATTGTTCTTTGGGTAACTATGGTTTTAAAATGTGTTAAATTTTTCTTTGGAAAGAATTTGGAGAATTTTTGAACTGGAAGGTACATTAAATTTATGGTGCCAACTTCTTATTTTGCAGATGAGGAAACTATAATAGAGAACCACGGCTTACTCTGAATTACCTAGTTAACTAGCATCAGAGTAACACATGGGACATGGGCGACAAATTTTTTTCCTGCCTTGGAAATTCACTGACTTGTATTCTGTGTCCATTACAAGAAAAAATTGAGAAATATTGCTTTCAGTATTCCTTTTTGTCTTTGTAGAATGAGACACAGTCTTCTCATCTACCTCACAGTGACTTACAGATTGCCAGTCTAGGCTGCGAATCAGTGACAGTCACAAAGTACATTCAAGAGGGTTTTTGTCGTGTTGTTATTTGTTTGTTTATATGTCCCAGGAACAGATTTAGTTTTAGTAGAAAGACCCAATCTTTCTACTAGGTATTTTTTAATAGAATGAATTATGAAACACACAGAAAAACATTCAGAAAAATAGCAAAATGAGACATACACAGTAGTGACATTCTGCCTCAAAAAAAAAGGATGTCATAATTACTAATAGAAGTTAAGGTTTCAGTGGATTTAAATCTTACATCTTGTGATCCAATCAACTTAATGAGTAACATGAAAATAATGATGCTTAAGGAGATAAACAACTCTAACTTGGAGTGTTTAGACATGCACTGTTTCAAGCCTTTGATATTGATCTGACTCTCAGAAAACAACACGATACAAACTACCTCTGTCTTTTTTACTAATTATTTGCTATGAATAACTTGAATCTATGGAAAGGGAAAAGTAATATAAGAAAGAGAGAGATTACTAGGAATAGCCTTAAAGAGAAATCCATTCTTTTGTATGAGTGAGGACTCAAAGGTACATAATAATAAAATTCAGCTCAAAATTTGCTTAATCAAACTGAAAATTCACTGATTTGTAAGCCAAAGAAGATCCCACACCTCAAATGATAGCCTTATCACTTGGTCTCTTCATCATGTGGGTCTGTTTTTCTCTGTATGGGTTAGTTCTTCCTGGAGGGCTAAATAGAATCCATTGTACCTCCAACACCTCCAACTTAGATGTCAGGAACCCACCTAGGAGAATTTAATCATCAAAATAAAGTTTCTCTGACTGTTGACCTTTCAATATACCAAATGAGGCTCACTGATGATCACTATGGCAATGGTCCTGGACTATGATTCACCATAATTAAGTTACATGATAATTACTAATGTCAGCCATCCTTCAGGGAAAAGTCAGTCTGTTACTAACAAAAGGAGAAGGACTATGAAAAGGAAAGGCCAAAGTTGCTCATGACATTCTAAAATATGTGATAAATAAGCAAAGCAAGACAGAAACCACAAAATAGGAGTGAAGGGTCTGTCACAGAAAGAGTGTTGTTTGTAGGAGAAAAAGAGATTATTAAAAATTCCATAGAAGATATTCTTATGTGCACATAAAATGTCCTAGTGGGGTGTAAGAGAAATGAGTTATGACTTTTATTCTGTGCTGGGCTTTTCCTTCGTTTCTGGACTACATGGAAAAGAACAGATCCCATTGTATTTGTGTCTGCATGAAATAAACAAGTTGAATGTAGTGTAAGATCCCAAATTCAATCCAAAATAACAAATCGTTAACAAGGTTAGACTAAAACTTTTTAATAAAACAGATTCACAGCAACTACAATGTGAAAAAAAGACCATAATATGTGCACTACTATGGGACTTCTGAAGAGGGGAAATGTAGAACTCTTACTAAAGAGGGTCAGAAGGCAGAGAGCAAGTCCTCATGCAGTAAATGGCATCTGACTCAGGTCTTGAAAGATGGGGAGTGTCTTGACAAGAAAGATCATGAGGACAGTATGAGTCCTAAGACAAAGAATGCTAAATGAAAGTATCTGGACAGGAGGATGCCTGAAGGAGTTAACAGAAGCTAGAGCTGGACATGTGGTTTTTGAATAGAATACACAAAGACACAAATGGGTGGTCAAAATTCTTCAGACAAGGAGGAACAGAAACAGACCTTCAAATACTTTCAGAGGGCCATGGTCACAGCTGTCTACAGGAGGAGCAGTTTTATATTCAGTGTGAGATGCAAGAGGAAGGCAACCAGAAACAAGAAATCCCACCGGGAGTTTATAGCAAAAAAAACGTTTTACCATGATAGCAGAGGAAATAAGGAAGTAATAAAGCAGAGAAGCGGAAAGCAAGGGCACATCAGAGATAGAATCTGTAGACCTGTCAATCATTGGTTGTGAGAACCAGAGAGGAAGTGGGAAAGATAATGCATCCTAAAGCATAGTCAAAAGTATGAGTGACACCATCAACAAAACCAGGCATCGCCAAACACAGACAGTGTTTGTATTTATGTGTGCTTTGTGTGTGCTACTCAAAGTGCAGATGAGAAGGAAAGACTTCCCACTAGCAGAACAGAGCAGGAAGCACAGGATGGAAATTACTGCATGGAGCAGTTGACGATAAATCTTTCCCAGATATGAGTGTTAGGATATGATTTACAGCATATTTAGATTTTTTTAAATGTTATTTGTGGTTTCTGGCCACTAGTTCTAAATTAGACTCATACATAATGAAAGGTTACAGAACATCTAATCTGTCTTTATTTCCCTGACTGAATCCTCTTATTAATCTTGGACATTTCCTATCTAGGCCTACTGGATTTTGTTTTCTATTGTTTGTTATTTGTTGGTGTTGTTCTTTGTTGTTGGTGTTTGCTGTGTGGTGTTGTTCTCCTTTGCTGTTGGTATTTATTGTTTGACCTTTGTTATTTGTTATTGCTGTTTCACATGAATAAACCTGAGGTTTTAAGAACGAGTTCTGCAATTTGTACAAAGTTGATTTCATTTTCTGTCATTTCTAGAAAACTGAATCTTAGCTTGTGTAGTCTCCAGTTGCTTTTCTCTAAGGACCTTGGACAGGTAAATATTTAGTGAGCACGCCCTTATCATCTGACACAGGTTCTCTAGTGTGATTGTTAAAACACTGCAGTTTCTTTAATCTTAAAACTAGTCAGGGGGGAAGTAAGATGTTGGAGGAGAGTGCTTAAAAAGGAACAGAGTGTCATTTAGCCAAGAGTCTGGCTGGACAGAGAAGGCAAGCTGATGACCTGGCCACAGCATTCTTAAGTGATGGCTTCAGTGTCTATCAGGGTATCGCAAGGATCTTCCTTTGACCCCGGTGTCCTTGAATCAGGAATAGTCCCTGAAGCATCCATCTCACACTTAGTATGATCAACAGCACTGAGATAAACCTTGAGGGAGCCTGAAGTGACTCTAGGTTAACTACCAAAGCTAGAAATCCTCATTAAATCTGAAACTTCCTTTCTCTATCTCAAGAGGTTGGGGAATTAATTCAAGACTCTTAGCAAATGTGGGCAGGATGGTGGCAGAGACAAATCAACCCAGCAAGGAACAAAGGCTGAAGAGACTAAGGGAAACTATGGGATGCTGGGTAAACAAAGAGAAGCCTTGCCCTTTAAGACAATGCAGATTTTTTTTTAATATTTCATGTGTAACTGCCCATGCTGGTTGCCTTTCCAGTTTGCTACTCCTTCATTATTTCTCACAAAGTTCTATTTTTCGAGGTTATATATACAGTATATGACTTACAAGTAAACATTAGTTTGCTAATATGAAAAATAATCCTATTTTTTCATAGTAATTGGCATAAACTGTAATGTAATTCTGACCAATCAGATGAAGAGAAATGAGCTGAATGGCTTCTGGCTGAAGTGATCTTGCTATAAACAAGAAGCACACAGAGATGCATATACCAGCCATATCATCAGAGACAGCATCAGGACAATATGCAATGCTACTTAGAACATGGGCAGCAACATATTGCCATTTAGAACACTAGCTAGGGACAGATTTGGATGGCAGGACAGAAACCAAGGGAGCCAGGGTTCAGGATTTCACTTACTTGAATTAGCCAATCTGGAAGCCACCTGTTATAATGACTGAACTTTACTTTGAAATATTTCAACCTATCTACTTGTTATTATGGTGTGTGATTTCAGCTGAGCTGTAATGGGGCTGGGGGCTATAAGCATTCTCAGGCAAGATTCAGGAGTAGGAATATTCAATGACTACAGCAATCAGCACATGGGGGTGGTCTGCTGGCACTCTTTTCATACTCAGGAAGATGCACAAGCACTTCTGGTACCTGTAGCATGCTCAATAACCTACACTTTGCTAATTAGCATACTAAATGTCAGAAAGGAGCTCTTAGTGATTAAAAATAGCAGCGTGTTGACTAGCATGATGAATGTTTAAACTGAGTTCTCACCGGTGAAACTAAAAGTATTCACATTATATGGTATAGCTAGGATGGTTTTCTAGACATTTCTTACATTTCTATGAATAGCAAGCAATAATCCAAAGCAAGCCAACCACCACTGATATCATACTGTTGTGGGAGCACTTGGGAGCAAAGTTGGAGCCCACTTCCAGTACTTTTATATAACCCAAGACTGGAAGTCACAGTGAGATTAATTAGGTGAAATAAAATTTAAAATTATTCACATTGGAAAAGAGGAAGTCAAAAATGTGAGTCTGTCTTTCCGTGCTGGGGAGATGACTAGCTGTACAAGCCTGAAAAACCTAATTCTATTCCTAGAAACCATGTAAAAAGCCAGATGTAGTAGCTCAGTCTGCAATCCTAGCATTCTGTCACCCCTCCCAATGGGAGCTGGAAAAAGAAAAATTGATTAGCAGATCCCAGGCCAGTTCACCTGTAATAAGCAGTTCAGCAAGAAAAAAAAATGAAAAAGACTTCTCTCAACAAAATCCAAGGTGAGAACTGACTCCTGAAAGTTGTGCTCTGAGTTCCACATGTGTGCCATAGCACATGCATGGCCTATGTTTGTCCATACGAGCACATCCATGAGCACATACATAAATTATATATTAAATGTCCGTCCTTCTAGAAGACATGATATTTCATGTAGAAAACAACAACAACAAAAAAAAAATCCTTTCAGAGCTGAAGTATCAACACTCAAAATACAATAACATTTCTGTACAATAACAGTCACCTGTGCTGGCTCATTTTATGTCAACTTGACACAGGCTAGAGTCACTGGAGAGGAAAGAACTTCCATTAAGAAAGTGCCTCCCTAAGATCTGGCTGTAGGCAAGCCTATGGGGAATTTTCTTGATTAGTGATTGATGTGCGTGGGCCCAGCCCATTGTGGGTGGTGCCACCCTAGGCTGTAGACATGGGTTTTATTTAAATAATTTAATTAATTAATTAATTAATTAATTAATTAATTAATTAATTAAAGCAAGCTGAGCAAGCCATGGAGAATAAGTCAGAAAACAGTACACCTCAACTCCTGCCTCCAAGTTTCCACTCACTTTGAGTTCCTGCCTTGGATTCCCTCGATGGGCTCTGATTCCACATATGTAAGTAAAAAAAGCCCTTTCCTCTCCAACTTGCTTTTGGTCGTGGGGTTTCATCCCAGCAAGAGCAACCCTAACTAAGACATACATTGGTACCAGAATAGTGGAGTATTGCTGTGACAGACCTGGCCATGTTTTTTTAGGAAGGATTGTGGAAGGACTTTGGTACTTTGGGACAGAAAAGCCATTGAGTATTCAAAGCTTGGTGAGCTGTTCTGTGGGAGCTTGAAAGATAAGAATATTGAGAGAAATGCAGATGATGGAGCCCTGGCTTGTGAAATTCCAGAGGGAAATTGAGAGTCACTTAAAGACTCTATTGGGGCCTTTGCATATTTTGAGTTAAAAATCTGTGGTTCTGATTAGCTGGGGCTGAAGAACTGGCTGAGATTAACAAGATACCAGAACCACTAAAGTGAAACATTTGCTTTGCTGGGATACTCAATGCTGTTCAGTTGCATTAGTGGTGATTAAGAAAAAACAGCATTGTTGGGTTGAAATTTTCTGAAAAGTGTTTCTTCAGGGTTAGCACGCAGAAGCTGTGTTCCAGAAGTGGACAAGGTTGTACTTGGTAGCAAAAGAGTCATCCCAGGTGCTACTAGTTTTGAATGCATAAGGAAGTCATAGGGAACAGCTAAGACTTGGTACTCTGTTGCAGGACTAGAGTCCCTAAAGAGAGCCCAGGAAAAGCTATTGGTGAAAGTTCACACAAGTTGCAGCAAGAGACCCAGCATTTTGGAGATGCCAGTGCCAAGGGTTGGAGTACAAAGAACAGCAGCAGCCGCGGGGCTTCTAAACTTCTGAGTATTCACATTATAATGTTGGTACTAATGTGTGATCTTGGGGATGAACAAGAAAGGAAAGGTTATGGCTTAACAGTGATATATGTGTGTGTCAAGTTGTCAAGGGGTCATGGTGCTTCGTTGCAGCAATATTAACCCTAACTAACAACATCACCTATCTGGAAAAAAATTCTAGAGAATAATTCTGCTCACCATCACTATAAACATCACAAAATATTCAAGAACAAAGCTAACCAATGTTGTGAGATATCTCTTCAATTAAAATTACAAAATGTATATGAGAAAACATTAAAAGGATACAAACAAATGGCAAGGTATCCTATGGGTTTGAGAATTAGTATTGTTAAAATATCCATACCACCCAAAGTGAACTACAAAGTCAATGTCATCCCTGTCACAGAACTAATGTCATTCACTATAGCATTTTAAATAAAATATTGAATTTAATATGAAATTGCAAAAGACCTGTGTGGCTAAGCCAGTCTTAAATTAAAAAGTAAAATAGACCCATCACACTACCTGTTATGTATATGCAGTGGGATATTTTTGTAAGGCTCCTAGTTTTACAGGGCAACCAAAAACCCATATTGTTCCAAGAATCCCAAACTTGCTACATTTTAGGCATCCTCAACCTTTAAGAATTGAGTCCTTTCTCAAAATATGTTGTTAACCCGATTTTGTGTTCCATATGTAAGTACTGCCTTTGAGTCCTTCACCCAACTTTCACTCTCTTGCCAGTGGTGAGGGCAAGATAGGCCAATGAAAAGCCTTGCAGAGACTTTACGGGCACAGGGAACGGCTACAATGACAGAGACCTTCCGACCATTGTAGAGAATCACAGTTTTGTGTCATCAGAAACAGCCCATCAGGGAGATGCCTTGGACTGAAGAAATGAAATGTGGGAGGAAAAATTCTGCAGCAAGTAAATTCTTCAAATGCTATAAATCTTTTTCTTTCTTTTCTCAGTTTAAATTTGCCCTCTAGCCAATAAGGTTACTTCTTTTCTTTAATCAAAAAGCCTTGCTTATAAATTGGTTTCTTTTATCAAATTCATTCTACTTCATGTAAGAGCACAGTGAGTTTGGAAGCCTGAATAAAATTTGCCTATGTTTGGAACCCCACACTTGAAAACACCATCTGCAGACATGTTTTCCCTCTCCAAAGCATCGGGGTGAGTGGCAGGAGAGGTTCATATATGAGCTGAGATGCCTCATTAGCTGGCTCCGTCTCTGCTGGTATAAGACAAATATCTTCATTCAGCCAAACAGTTAACCAAGTCCGGTAGAATCCAAGGGTCCTTAAAACAAAACCTGCCTTTAAAGCTCAAATTCAGTTTTCAACTTAGTATTCACTGTGAGTGTCAAGGTAACAGCGACAATGGTTTAAATCACTGGCTGTATCTCAGAGATGATTTCAGATCTTCAGGCTGTTGGTATCCAGAGAGGACTGAGGGATAAAGCAGAGAGGCAATGAACCATGCCCTTGTCTGAACTCTCTCCATAGTGAGGATATAATGAATTATCTCCACATGAACCATATTCTGAAATCTCCAAGAGAAACAGTTGTGATAAGAGGTTCTCTGAAACACAAGTAAACTTAAAAAAAAAAAACAATAAAATCTAACACTCTACTTCAACAAATTGCAACAGTCTGATCTCCTCAATGTCCTTGAAGATTGTTTGAAGAATGTGTTCCTAGGTTTTAATCTTGGGGACTTTGTCAGTATAGACTTTGCTGTAATATATATCAAGGGAGGTGGGAGTCAGGGGGCCACAGGAAGGACCAGGGCTGATGGCTTGAAAAGATAGCTTATGCTGTGATAACAGTTAGCAAAATATGAGGGGGATCTCTGACTCCAAAAAATCAGAGCTAACACTGAACAGGCAGGGCAAAAGTAGTAGAAGGGGCAGATATTTATAGGCTACAGGTGGCCATTCTGCTCAAGGGAAAGGTCTAGACTAATTAGCATAGATACAAGAACTTTAAGATAATCAAGACATCTAGGCCCTTAGCAAGTGATATAATGCTTCAACTCTGTTCTAGGTGCCTACCTCTAGAGCAAACAGAACATCTGATGGACTGAACATATTATTATGTGGGTTGAGAAGGACCCTGAAGGTAGTGATGAGGCAGACATAAAGGCATATATTTACATACATATACACATATGTGGATGACAGATAGCTCTCTCTCTCTATATATATATAATATATATGCTGATTATAATTGTTGATGTCCATTCTTCTTGACCGTGTATGTGCTGAGATGAAGCCACATATACACGGTCAAGAAGAATGGACATCAACAATTTCCAGAATTTAAAATCCTGAATCATGACATGACACTAATGGAATTCAGGTATTTTTGGTACATGGACTGCTCTCACCCAAGGTGAGGTTGAACTGTTGACCTTGTGTACGTCCTACTTCACAAATGAGTCTGTCAGATACGCTAAGCCCATAGGCTGAAGATGATGCCCCAACACTGCGGAGAAACCTCAGGTGACTGTCCAGGCGGCTGGCTGTTTCTGTCAACTCACAATTTTTTGGAAGTTGCTTGCATGTACTTCCTGTTTTTATTTTTGTTAGCTAATATTATTTCCTTCTTGGGTCTCTGAAGGAGTTGAAGATTATTTAGTTATAGTTGAAGATTAATTAGGATAGAAAGTGAATTAGATAGAATAGGATAGATAATAGAATTATTTTCTCTGAATTTGATAAATACAAATAGACTAGACATTGTTTAGGTATTTATTACTTGTATATATTGTATATAGTTATTGTACTTCTGTATATAGTTTTTTTATGTTAGTTGTAAGTGTTTTCCTTTTTTCTTTTTATTAAAATTGAAAGGGGGAAATATGGTGATATTTTTCTTTTGTACCAAAATGTTAATTGTATGTTAATAAATAAAGTTGCCTGAGGGTCAGAGCTATTATCAAGCCATAGGAAAGCAGGGCAGTGGTGGTGTATGCTTGTGATCACAGCACTTGGTAGACAGAGCTAGGTAAGTCTCTGTATGTTCAGGGATACAGCCAGCATTGGATACACATGCCTTTAATCTCAATACCAACCATAGAACACCTGGAGGTCTATACAAACAGGCTGTGATGAGGCAGTCCTGTGGTTGGGTTTACAACCAATGAGAAGGCAGAACAGAGACTATATAAAGACTTTAACACAGGAAGTAGCGTCTCCTTCTGAGAGGTAGGATCACTGCAGGAGGAAGGATAAGGTTTTAGCTCTTAGCTCTTAGCTCTGACCTCTTGGCTTTCTTCTTTGCATTGGTTCTGTGTTTCTTATTTATAAGACAGTTGTATAATATATATATATACAGATTTAATTAGGCAGGGAGCTAAGTGATTTCAAGCTATCTGCAGCTCCCAATGAATGATGCTCAGCAAGATCTGGAAAGGAAAGGTCCAATATGTGGCAGAGCTTGATACTGGACTTCTGTGTCCCAGAAAGTCTCATTGTATCTTAATATTTGGCCACCATCCTACAGGTGAGTGTATTTCATATTTTAATTTGAGAGTTCTGACTGTATCCATACACAAACATAATTAGACTGTCCTTATAAAGTTATCCATCACCCCAATTGCAGCTCTTATCTCATAACTATATTGACCCCACTCTCTGTGTGAATATAATTAAATAGCCAGTGTAATAACTGCACCAACATAATTATCAGTTAATACGAATACATTAGGGTGAGTTCTTATGCTGGGCTGTCATGATCAACATTTTCTTCCCAAGTAACTAGAGAATAGAAAAATTGAAAACTAAAAGCAGTACTATTTCTGTTGTCATTGGCATACCTCTAAAACTGACTCACAAGTTTACTGTTCTAGAGATATTCATCTATTTAGCAACTGCCGAAAATACATCAGTAAATTTTGTTATGAGGTTAACTGTCTGTAAGTATGTTGTTCCTACACCACACAAGCTATTGATGATTCACTATGTTCAATGTGATGATTAGCCAAAAAAGAAAAAAAATTGATTAGTTATTCCTTCAATGTTCACTACTTAAGAAGAGAAAATGGCATTCCCATTCAAGAGAGGCTATGCTGATTGACTCGTGAGGAGAAGCCAAGAGAAAGGTACTGCAAAGAAGGTATGAGAAGAAAATTGGTGGATTTGTAGAAACAGCAGAATTGCACCTAGGGAAGCTGCAGGGATGTGAAGAATGGGTAAGTGTCTTCCCTAAAGCTAACCCCCTCAAAGACAGAAGAACTGGTAATACTGACAACTTTCTCATGAATTCATGGATCCCTCATGCAAAGAAAGCAGATAGAGTCCAACACTGGCGATGCAAGCTTGGATGGTTTCTTCATCAACTAGTAGAAGGGGAAAACAGAATATTGATTCGCTTTTCCTAGACTGCTACAAATTCTGATCTGTTGTCATGACCCTGAAAAAGAAAGGACTCCCATTATGAAGTTTCACCCAGCCTTACAGAATAGTGGTTTCATTGTTGGATATGAATATTTGGTTTTGATAGTCATCTCATTATGTTGCCTAATTGATGTTGAATTAACAAACTCAAATATTCCCCCTCAGACTTCAGCATAGCTAGGATTATAAGCATGGGAGGTCACAAATACCTAGATCTTTTGGGCCCTTTTCATCTAAGTTTTAAGAATGTCAAAACACACACTCAGCAGAATATGATCCAACTTTATGGTTGTAAAAGAAAAGGTTACCTATAAAGCATCCTAATTAGTGGAAGGAATGGTTTAAAGGAAAAAAGAATTAAGAAATCTGGTAAAATAACTTCCCTGTGGCACCATGGGAAATGTATACCCCCTAAACCAGGCAAAGACTTAGTCCATAGCCTATATGGATCTTGGCAAGACATATTGTGATCTTTCCAGAACAAAGAAGGTTGGGAGACTAGCAAGTGCCACCTTGAGGTCATCATTTTTGTCTTTCTCAGGAAGCTGACATGAGCGTTTTATTCATCACTTCCTAGGTGTGTGTGTGTGTGTGTGTGTGTGTGTGTGTGTGTGTGTGTGTGTGTAGATATATGTATCATATGAGTATTTCTATAGTTGTCACCTCAATGTTTATGGGGAGCTGTTCCACAGCTTCCCTATAGTCTAAAGATATGTGCTTAGAAATGAAACATTACTGCACTGCTTTACAGTCATTTTAACCCCTTGGTTTCCATACTTTGGGTCTGTAGAGCAAATATTTCATAGCTAGCATCCTCGGTTGCTCTCCTTTTGCAATCTATAAGTTAAAGAATCTCTAATCCCCAAAATGAGGTGGTGCTTCTTTAGATGTTTAATCATGCAGGCTGTAGAATTACCCTTGTCTTTTCATGTGTGCTTGAAATGTGACAATAGACAGAAATACCTACTGAAGTCTGAGAAAAGAGGCATGAAAATATATCCATGAATTTTTATATAATGGGGTGGGAAATGGCATGGATAAAGTACTTGTCGTACAAGCCATCTTAAAGCCAAATAGCTGTGGCAGCCACCTGTAATCCAACTATTAAGAAAATAGATACAGGGGATAAATGGAACAAGATGAGTAGCTAGACTAGGCAACATCAGCAAGCTTGAGGTTCAGTATGAGGACCCGCTTAACAAATGAAGTAGGTGTGATTGAGAAAGACACTTGTAGTATGAATGAATGTCCCACATAGGCTCATATGTTCGAATGTTTGGTGTATAATTGGTGAAACTTTTGGGGAAGGATTAAGAGGAGCGGCTTTCTTGAAAGAGGTGTCACTGAGGACGGGCTTTGAGGTTTCCGAAGATTTGTGTCATTATCAGTATGTCCCTCTCCTCTTCTCTCTCTCTCTCTCTCTCCCTCTCTCTCTCTCTCTCTCTCTCTCTCCTTCTCTCCCCCCTCTCTCTCTGCCTCTTGCTTGTGGATCAATATGTGATATCCATTTCTGCTACCATGCCTTCACTTTACCATCATGGACTCTACACCCAACTGAAACACTAAGCCCAATTAAATGCTTTCGTTTATAAGTCATCTTAGTCGTGGTATTTTGTTACAGCAATAGACAGAAGTTGATATCAAGGAGTGGATTGTTTCTGAGATAAATCTGGCAGTGCTGTTTTTTGGAGAAATATGGAATATTTTGGTACTTTGGACTAGATTGAAAACTGTAAGTGGGGCTTGATGGGCCACCCTAGTAGGATCTTGGAGAACAGTAGTAGTGAGAGCAACGTGGACCACAGAGGTCCAGCTGAAGATGTTTTCGGGGGGAACAATATTAGCAACTGAAGTAGGGACCGTTACGATGATATTTTGGGCAAAGAATGTTACCGTCCTCTGCCCTTGTCCTAAGAATTTGCCTAAAAGCCAAACTAAAAAATAATGGACTAATGTCTTGGGTGGAGAAAATTTCAATATAGCCTAGGATTGACTCTTTTTTGTGTGGTTATTAGTAATCACTCTTATGCGGAGCTACAATGGAAAAGAATAAGCAGGGGAAAATAAATACAAAACATATAATTTGAAGAAAGAAAGAGCACTGGGAAGTTTAATGTTGGAGCCAAGGTTTGTGGTGATATGACGATGAGGAAAGGCTCAGTGGAATAAGGGTAGGTGAGCCCTCAGGGAAAGAACCCACCCATCTAAGCTTTCCACTTGTGGAAGCAAAAGATGTAATAATCAACATCTATGGGAAGCATCTGCAAGTGCGATTCAAGGGGGCCAGGGTCCACCTTAAGTTGGTTTTTAAACCTGGCAGTGTCGTCCACGTTATTCTGGATTTAGAATCATGAAGGATATACAAGTAGAGGAGTTATAGGATCTTCCTTGGTGGTTAGGGAGGCTGCTGAGACCCGGCAATGTATCTCAGAGTCCCTGCAACGATGCCTGAGAGGTGATTGCTTGCAGCTTGAGAGTGAAGCCTGGATGGTGTAGGAGACTCCAAGATGTTTAAAGCACCAGAGCTGTGGAATAACTACCAATGAGTTCTGCACATAAGGAGTAAAACCAGCCCAAGAAAGAGAAGAGCATTGCTGGAAGGAAGAACAGATCCATCTAAGCTCTTTGCCATCAAACATAGAGCTGTGGGATTTGGCGTTTTCCCTGCTGGGTTTTAGTCTTGCTTTTGTTCAGTATTTTTTTTTACTATGCTGTGATTCCTCCCTCTGGAATGGTAATGTTTATTCTATGCCATTGTATACTGGAAATGTATTTTTTTTATTTTATAAGGAGTTAAATTAAGAGATTTCTTAAGTCTCAGAAGATACTTTGAATTTTGGAAGTTTTTTTTTCCTTCTATTTTTTAATCTTTTATTCTTTTTTTAAATTTTTTATTCATTTTACACACCAACCACAGATCTGGCTCTCATCCCTCCTCCTGCTCCCCCTACCTCCACCTAACTCTGCCCCCGAACCCACCCCTCATCCCCTCCTCCAAAAGAGTAAGTCCTCCCGTGGGGGGACAGCAAAGCCTGGTACATTCAGTTGAGGTAGGACCAAGCCCCTCCCCCCTGCATTAAGGGTAAGCAAGGTGTTCTCCCATAGGTAGTGGGATCCAGAAAGGCAGCTCATGCACAAGAGATAGATCCTGATCACACTGCCAGGGGCCCCTCAAACAGACCCAGCTACACAACTGTCTACCATATGCCGAGGGTCTAGTCAGGTCCCATGCAGGTTCCACAGCTGTCGGTCTAAAGTTAGTGAGTCCCTACGAGCTTGATTCATGATCTTGACGCCCCCTTGCTCATGTAATCCCTCTTCCCTTTCTTCGACTGGACTCCCAGAGCTCAATCTGGTGCTTGGTTGTGGATCTCTGCATCTGCTCCCGTCAGTTACTGGATGAAGGCTCTATGATGACAGGGCATTCAACAATCTGATTACTGGGGTAGGTCAGTTCAGGCATCCTCACTACTGCTGCTAGTAGTCTAATCCGAGGTCATCCTTGGGGATTCCTGGGAATTTCCTAGCTCCGGGTTTCTCCCTAACCCCATAATGTCTCCCTCTATCACGCTATCTTCTTCACTGCTCTCCCACTCCACCCCTCCCCCAGCTCAACCATCCTGTTCCCTCATGTTCTCATCCCCCATCCCCTCCCCTCTATTGCCCCCCTCCATCCCCAGTTTACTCATCGGGATCTCCTCTGTTTTCCTTTCCCTTGAACTTTGGATTTTTAAACAATGTTGCAACTTGAAAGGCTATGTGGTAACTTGTGAGGTTGTACTAACTGATTTTACATTATGATATAACCATGAGCCATGAAGGGCAGCCAGAGGGTAGATGGTGGTGGTTTGGATGAGAATGGCCCCCATAGACTCCTATGTTTGTATACTTGTTACACAGTTGGTAGAACACTTTGGAAAAATTAGTGTGGCCTTCTTGGTGGAAATATCACAAGCAGCAGGTTTTGAGATTCCATAAAATTGCTCGGTTCCCAATGTTCCCTCTCCCCCTCTGGACTTCTTGCTTGTGGATCAAGATGTGAGCTCTTAGCTGGTTTTGCCAACGTGGCTCCACTTTGCTATTACAGATTCTAACCCTGTGAGGCCATAAGCACAATTAAACATCTTCTTTAATAAGCTGCTTTGGTCATGGTGCTTTGTTTAAGCAATAGAAAAGTAACTAAAGCATTCATCATCAACCTTAGGCTCACATGTGCATGTGTACTCTGTACTCGCACAGATATATGTGCCCACAGACATGTAAACATGTATACACACATACAAAAATATTATACATAAACTTCTTGCCATAAGTTAGAGAAAATGCACTGAAGGAAATAAATTACCTTTAAATATCTGCTGTGTCTACACATCAAAATTGTAGCTGAAAGTTTTTCTGTGTCCCACCTGGCCTGTGGTCAGGACAAATCTCTCTCACCCACCAGTCCTGCAGCGGCTCAGACCCAAATAAACACACACAGGCTAATATCATTTTTAAACTATGGCCATGGCAGGCTTCTTTCTATCTAGTTCTTATATCTTAAATTAACCCATTTCTATTCATCTATAAGTTGCCACGTGACTGTGGCTTACCTGTCTGCTGGCACGCTGTTCTTCAGTGGTGGCTGGTGTCTGCTTTTTCCTCTTCTTTCTCTTCCTGTCTATCTGTTTGGATTTTCCACCTGCCTCTAAGCTGTTTTGCCATAGGTCAAGCAGCTTTATTTATCAACCAATCAGAGCAACATATTTTCACAGCATACAGAAAGACATTCCCCCATCACAGAAACCTAATAGCCAATTATGTACATAAACACTGCTGAATGCTCCTTTAAGCCAACTGATACAGACACTAGCACCAGAGTCACATATTAGCTGAAAACAACTGGAGCTAGAAATGAAAAAATTCTCTTGAGAGCATACTGCATGTTCTATGTATGCTAAAACTGTCCATTGTAGATTTCTCTATTTTAATATGAAACATCATGACAAACGGATGTTATTAAAAGTAAAATTCTCTTCTTTCCTTCAGTATAAGTAAATGAAATGTGACATGATGAGAGAAAAATATTTCAAGCCAAGGTAGAGTACAAATTTCTAAAATTGTTCTTTTTCCCCTGCCCACATAAATAGTCAAACCTCAAGTCAATGGCTTGGATTTATTTTTAATATGCTATCTACAGAAAAGTGCAAAACTGTGGAGTTGGCACAGTACCAGTGAGTGGACGGAACAAAAATTGACAAGTCATTAATATCTATGAAGCCCTTTGTGCTAAATTTTGAGTTATGTCCTTTTCAAAATCAAACTCAATTTCATTTCATCCTCATGGATAACTTGTAGAATACTTATTAGATGAGACTTTCTCCATGTTCCATCACAACTGTTTAGTTCCATGAGTTTCAGGAGCTTAAAAAAAGGAATTTGAAGGGAATAGAAAATATACATTCACATATATAAGCATGAATTTTGCATTTGAGATATGAAGGCACTAATGTATTTAAGAAAACAGTATCTTCAATCAAAGAACACCTAGTGTACCTCAATAAAGCATAGTTTCCTGAAGAAAATATGTATATGCATTTCCTTTCCATGGGAATATGTATTTTTTGTTGTTAAGCACAATTGCATTTTTAAATTCTCCCCATATTCTACCTATCTATCTATCTATCATCTATCTATCATCTATCTATCTATCTATCATCTATCATCTATCTATCTATCTGTCTATCATCTATCTATCTATCTATCTATCTACCTATCTATCATCTATCTATCTATCTATCTATCATCTATCTATCTATCTATCTATCTATCTATCTATCTATCTATCTACCTATCTACCTATCTAACTCTCAGTTTTGCTGGGTAGTGTAGCCTGGCCTCTTAACTCTCAATCCTCCTGCTTCAGCATTCCAAGTGTTGATATTACAGACATGCTTCACCACATCTGACTTGGTGTTATTGATAATCATTCTAATCCTATCTTGAGAGGTCTGGGAAATTAGAAAATATCCTCATCAAGCTAAACTCTCCCCATTTAATTCCAATGAATTAAGAAACAATAGCAAAATCCCTTCTGTGGCTCCACAAGACAAACTCCACTGATTAGTTTCTTAATGAATCCTACCATTTTCTAATTGATACTAGGAGGAGGAAAAGCAATTTCATTAGGTGAGTCACCTGGCTATAATGAAAGAGCATCATTACCTACGCCAAAGGCCACGTGACAATGACAGATAATTGCTGTTCCAAAGGATTACCAAATGTACGTTTGTAGACACACCAGACTTCAGGAATGAAGGGAATTACAGAGTTCTATAATCAATTAATAAAAAACAAAACCTCAAAAGCCAGTGAATTTTATCAGCATTTGCTCTGTCTGAGTCACTGAGCAAACCTCTTTCTCATAGTCCTGTATCATAAATCAACATGGTAAGACATCCTCTGATTCTGTCCCATATTATCACACTATATTTTCATTAGAGGAGTTCATTTCTTTATACTACTACTGGGACTCCAAAGTCCCATGAAAATGTGTAGGATGATAATTATCTTACACAAGTGAATATACATAGCTTTTGGAAAGGTAGTCATTATAATTGGTAAAGGAGCCATTCAAATACAGATTACGGTCAAGCCAACCAGTTAGACAGTAGTTCTTGACCAAGGGTGATCAAAGGATGTTTTGTAATGACTAGGGACAGTTTTGATGATCATTATTGGGTCAGTGTTACTGAGTCAGTAAGGGTTAAAGATATTGTCCTCCAAACAAAGAACAATCTGGCCCCAAATTCCAATAAGTCTGAGGTTGAGAACTTCTGACTTACACTCATAGTGGCACCAATCATAGTGACTTCTATGCTTTTGTGGGTGTAACTAGAATAAATAAAATTTTACATGCAGAAACAATTAGTTAAATGTTTCATCTACCAAATATGTCATTGTAACTTTTTTGGTCACAGACTGAGTTGTAAACATTCCTCCAGAAACCAGAAGAGCTAGGAAGATGATGGCTCAGCTATTAAAGGGTTTGCCTTGTAAGAGTGAGGACCTGAGTTCAGGTGTCTGGAACTCATGTGAAAAGCCAGGTACAGAGACACACACTAATAATCCCAGTGTTGGTGAGATGGGAGATTGGAAACAGATGAATCCCAGGATGAAATCAGCTACCCTAGACTACTGGACTCAGTTCCAAAATGATCAGAAATTCTATCTCAAAGAAAAGGTTTTCACCTGAAGAATGACACCAGAAATTGTCTCCTGAACCTCATCTTCACACCCATACATATTTTACTCCTATACACACACACACACACACACACACACACACACACACACACACCTTCCGAGAGCCAGGTATAGTGTTATACTCCTATAACTCAGGGGTATAACCATTGATTTATTGAGGCCAGCCTGGTTTCCACAGATCCAGGCCAGGGCTACATAGCAAGCCCTCGATGGGGAGATAGAAGGGAAGAGAGACAGACAGAAAGAGAACAAAAGAAAGATTTAAAGACATGACAATGCTCTTCATGAGTTAGGTTGCTATGGCAAAGTACTAGTGTCAGGTGTTCTGTGTTGCATGGGACAATCAAAGAAAGAGGGTCACTCCCGAATGTCATTCAGGCTCTTTGGAAGCAGAGAGGAAGAGTTTCTGAAGAACTGAACTCCCAACACCCATGCAAAGGCATATTTATTGAGTGTTACACAAAATTTGTTTTTTTTGTTTTGTTTTGCTTTTTGGTAAAAAACAAGTTCCTTATCCCAAAACCCCTGATCTCATCTATGTATTTTCTGAAGGAAAATAGTCCTTGTTATGTACTGTTTGAAGTACACAACAATGGAAGGCACTCCAGGTGTGTCAGGACCGTCTTGTGACCAAAGTCATGCAAAGGCTATAAAACTAATTCAGAAAAACAACTCCATAGATAACAGAAAACAATCACTGTTTTCTCCAGTGATTTCTTTAAGGTCAAAGTACTTCTAGAAAACAACGATTCATTCTGAGGTATACCCTAGATACACTGAAAACAACTACTTCATTCTAATGTTTACCTTAGATACAACAATTCTACTAATTTTTCCTCTACTACTCAAGACTGGGTAATACACAAATCATAAGCATTTATTTTCTTTACAATTCTGGAGGTTGAAAAGTCCAAGATCAAGACACCAGCAGGTTTAGTACCAGGTATATGTTTACCTTCTGTTTCCTAGATGGAGCCTTGATGCTGTGGTCACCCCTGGTTGGGAAAATATCACTGTTCTCCAGCCTTTTGTTTTTAAAAGCACAACCTGATTATTTAACCCTGGCCTTGAACTCACCAAGTATTCCTAGGTTGGCCTAGAATTCACAATCCTCCTGCCTCATCCTCCATTTGCAGGTATTTATAGGCAGGCACCACGATGCCCAGCTCTTCAAGCCTTTCTTTGTACGGGGATTATTGCACCAAAATATCCTTATGTGAATACTCCCACATCATTAACTTCTAAGATATGAATGGGGGTTATCAGTATTTTATTGTCATTTTCAGGATGCTAATATCAAATTACTGCTGTCATTTTTGTGTCTGATTTCTAAATTGCATGCCTTTGTATTTTAGCTTCAGCATTTTGGAATTGGGAAAAAACTTGTATATTAAATTCTTCCTGTTTTTTTTCCAGTGTGGATATAAAGAAAATAATAGTGACTAGAGAGGCGGCTCAACAGTTAGGAGTGCCTACTTCTCTTGTAGAAGATCAGAGTTTGGTTCCTGACAAATGCCGAGAAATTCACAACAGTCTGTAACTCCATATCTAGGGTATCCAGTGCTTCTGGTTCTTGGGGAGACCCACACACACAGGCACATACACACCAATAAAAATAAAATAAATATTTTACAAATCTCATTTTAGTTTTCAAACAATTTAATTTGTGTGTGTCTGTGTCTGTGTGTGTGTGTGTGTGTGTGTGTGTGTGTGTGTGTGTAACTAGAATGTGGGGTTACACAAGATCCTGTGGAGCTGAAATTATGATTCATTGAGAGATGTCCAATGTGAGTGCGGGCATTCAAACTCTAGTCCTCTGATAGAGCTCTAAAAGATTCCATTTCATTTTAATTTTGAATATCTCCTAGTCAGTATGAGTACAATTTGTGAAGATTACTTAAACAGTCAACAAGAAAGAGATTTATTCCCTTGGACTATTACTGTCTTCACTTCAAACACTGTATTATTCTTCCTGTTAAGTCTTAGAAAGTAGCCTACTACCATTAAGATGTTAAGCCAAGGTTCAAATTTGTTTCTTAACTTGAATCCATCATTAAGCAGACTGCAGTACCAAGCATCACATTTGACTTTAGTTTGGGGTCAGCATATTCAATGAAAAATTAAGGATGATACAGACCACTTTGTTCAGATTAGAACTGAAGCTACAGTGTTAAGTGATAAAATAACTTGTTGCATAAATAGGGTAACCTTAAAATTGGACGCCAGCACACATAAAACATGTATACATTACATTTAACAAAGATTTAAACACATATGTCAGCAATAGTAACAAAAGTTTACTAACATGATCATCAGCATGGCTAAATCTGTTAAACTCTACAGCTGAGTAATTATTCATCATATTTATACTTGTCAAGCCTAGTATATAATGCATGCACTACAGTACATTAATTCTCGGAGTGTCCCTATAGGTCATTGGAATAAGAGACTTCCATCAGACTTTATAAAGATGGAATATTGATGTGACTTACTTGTGACTAAACGGTGAGACTTCTACTCCGAAAATAACGAATGTTTTGTTTTCCAAAGACAAAATATCAGAGTCTAGCTTATACTTCTTGGGGCCAGGAAATATAAAATATGTAAAATAATAATTTCTGTGGCCAGAAATCCTTATATTTCTGTATACGCTATTTCACAGGTATGAAATAAACCATAGCCTTTTGATGGGGACAGGGATGGCTTTAAAGAATTTATATTTACATCTCTTTATTTTGTCATCCCCCACCCCTTTTCTGGGTTTTTATAACATGCTCTTAGAGTAGCCTGGGCACCTTTTAAGTGCAGTGACTTCTAATTTCTTAATCTAGTGACATGAGAGGTAAACAGACTGAAGGACATGGTCAGGGAGAAAAGATATTCACTTCTCTCAAGATAATACAAATTGCCTTGCTCCATCAAATTACAGAATTAATGGTTTCTAAAAACTAATTCCAGGACTAAATAAATCCTCTGGGGACTGATAGGAGAAAATACCTAATTGTTTAACTTGAAAGTATTTATCACAAACTGAAGGTTCTAATGACAATGGATAGATCTTTTTTAATTCTAAAAGAGTAGAAGGAAAAAAAAACATTTTGAATTGCCTCTAATGTATCTCCCATGACCACTAGTATTAATCAAAATAATGAGGAACAGTACTAGCACATCTTAAAATCACAAAAAATTATGTGGAGTTTTCAAATTAGTGCATGTACTTTCCATGCATTCTATTCTTTTGATATACACTGGTGTGATATTCATCACAAGTTTATCAGTATTCCTTCCACAGGCTTTTATTGAACACCTACTCTACGCTAGGCCTATCAGTATCCTTAACAATGCTCTACTGTCTTCTGTTGGTCTCACCTGCAGACCAGTACCTTTTGTCCCTGTAGAGCAGGACTTCCTTTTTATGCTTTCCTTTTATGGTTCATCAAGGCAGGATGACTGTCAGGGGAGACCTTGCTACAAACAACCTGTCCATGAAGGAAAAGCTTGAAGCAAAAGTTCTTATCATAGTGTTAAAACTTTAATCACATGGAGCATAAGGAGAACTAGGAAGAGGTTTCTAATGGTCAGAAATCCTCTCATTTCTCCTCATTCATTCCATCAAAACCGATGAGGTATACCATTACAGATCTTGTTTTATAAATTAGTAAATAAAGATGCAAAAGGATCAGGTTAATTGATCAAGCAAAATAACAGAAGTAGCTGGGTAGAGAGAGTTGGTGTTGGTGGGGCAAGAGAACAGTGCTCCTGGCAGGAAAATGAGGGTGTATGCCCATCACATGCATCTTTTGGCAATGTGCAATGCTGGGTGAGAACATCCTCCATGTGCATGGCTACTGAGGATTCACTTTATGATTGACATGGGTTTTGATCATTACTTTGTAAGGATGACTTTATTTTTTCCATACCATAACTCTAAAAATAGAAATCCTATTTTTTTCTTTTTTTTAATTAAAAAAAAATCCCTTTTTTTCATTTTCCATACCAATCCCAGTTCCCCTTCCCTCCCCTTCTACTGCTCTCCCACCTCCTGCCATCCCACCACCCATCCACTCCTCAGAGAAAGAGTAAGACCTCCCTTGGGGAGTCAACAGAGTCTGGCATACCAAATTCAGGTAGGACCAAGCCCCTCCCCCGCTGTGTCAAAGCTGAGCAAGGTATCCCACCCTAGGGAATGTGTTCCAAATAGCCATTTCATGCATCTGGGATAAGTCCTGGTCCCATTGCCAGGGACTCCCCAAACAGATCTAGCCACATAACAGACACCCACATTCAGAGGGCCTAGTTTGGCTCCAGGCATATTCCCCAGCTGACAGGCCAGAGTCCTGGGACAGGCAGGACTAGAAGGAAAGGGATGGGTGATGGGAACAGGAAGGATTCAGATGGCTGGCTCAGTGGAGGGAGGGAATGGAGAGGGAGAGCAATGAAAGAGATAGCTTGGTAGAGGGAACCATTAGGGGGTTAGGGAGAAACCTGGTGCTAGAGAAATCCCTAGGAATCCACAAGGATGACACCAGCTGAGACTCCTAGCAATAATGGAAAGGGTGCCGGAACTTACCTTCCCCTATAATAAGATTACTGACTGCCCTAATGGTCATCATAGAACCTACATTCAGTAACTGAGGGAAGCAGACACAGTGATCCACAGCCAAGCACTGGGCTGAGCTCCTAGACTTCAGTTGAAGAGAGGGAGGAGGGATCACAGGAGCAAGTGAGGTCAAGATCATGATGGGAAAAACCACAGAGACAGCTGACCCAAGCTGGTGAGAAATCCTATTTTTTATTTTCATTTTGAAGATCTAAAAGAAAAAAAAAAGCTATCCCAGGAAGACTAACTTTCCCAAGGTAACTAAGCCAGCAAGAAGAAAAGCAGGAATTAAAGCAGATATGGCCAATTCCAAAGCCCTTGATCCAAATTCTGCTTTGTGGCTGCCCAGTTTAGAATGAGGGCAGTCCAGAGTCTGAAAAGCCTCACAAGTAAACATTAAAAAAATGTGGAGACACTGAGAAAAACCTGTGCAGAATAGTTAGTTACACAATTAGTCTGACATGGTTATGAAGGGGATGGGGTTAGCTGTAGTAGGGGCAGTAGACTAATTAGGACACCGTTTTATTATACCTGGTGAGATTTGTACTGCTAATCACAGAGGGAATGTTTAGGGGGTAAGACAGTGATAA
The DNA here is from genome assembly GCA_902168325.1 of Peromyscus nudipes. Lineage (NCBI taxonomy): Eukaryota > Metazoa > Chordata > Mammalia > Rodentia > Cricetidae > Peromyscus > Peromyscus nudipes. The sequence continues at coordinate 43,063 of CABHPH010163254.1, read as the reverse complement.
TAATGGCAGAGGAAATATCTTAGTAGCAAATAAAAAAGTGACAGGAAAGCTGGAATTACTCCCGTGTTGCTGGCTTGAGCTCGAGACTTGGATGTCACAGTGTAGCAATTTCCTCTAAGATGAAACTTTCATCTTAGTTTGTAAAACTAAGTTTGTAAAAACACAGCTTGCTCCAAAGCAGTGGTTCTCAACCCCTTTGGTGGTCGAATATCAGATATCCTGCATATCTGATATTTATATTATAGTTTGTAACAGTAGCAAAATTACAATTATGAAGTAGCAATGAAATAATTTTATGGTTGGGAGTCACTTGAGCATGAAGAACTGTATTTAAAGGATCTCAGCATTAGGAAAGTTGAAAATCACTGCTTTCAACTCTGGCTTTACATTAGACTCATCTACAGAAAATTTAAGAACGTCACCCCTATCTGTAGTCCATTAAAGGTCAACTACAGTAAATAAAGGTGTCTGAAAGAGTAACAAAGCTCTTAAATTCCTCTGTCAACTGAGGGCTGGGATCCAATCCTTTTCTGTCTCAGGCAGAGCAATCTCTAATTGACTCAGTAAATAAAGTTCAGCTAAGAACAATAGTCAGTGAAAAGATTGCCTGAAGTCAATACAGGTCATTTGTTTCTAGTTTCCACCTTTATTTAAGACATGGGAGTAGAGTACTTGTGGTAAAGTAGTACAGGATTATAATGCCTGGGAAAAAATGTTTTCTGAAATTTCCTAAAAGGAGGTGAAACTATCCTGCATGGAAGCTCTTTATGCACCATAAGTAATCAACTCAAAGGCTTCAGGATAAAGCGGTGGAGGTAAGGCCATGTTGTCCTGATCTTGCCTTAGCTCCATTTTCTGTCTGCTCCGGTGATTTTCAGGCACTAACCCCTTGAAAAGCCATGCACGTGTCCCAGATGCATAACCAAAATATCTGCTGAATGTATAATTTAAAAAAAAAAAACATTCCCAGGTTCTCCTGATGTATATTTGATAATGATGTCATTGTGAGTTTTGTGGAATTTGCCTTTTAAAACCTTGTATCCCTGAGCTTCAGTACCATGATTTCTTTGTGGCAAGAGCCTGCTCTTGGTTGCCAATGAAAAAAGGACCTAATTTAACCTTAATGTGTGTTATCTGTCACTTTCTCACCAGGACCATAACACGGAAGTTCCTGAAACTGACCAGATACACTTGGCCCCGCCCTCCTCAAGCATACATAAGCGATAAGGACTACTGAGAGACACCCCATGGTAAGCTTCTTCTTAGATGAGTGTTGGAGCAGCTGAGTTGTCTGGAAAGGAAACTCTCCAACATGTTGACCTGCCTGCAGGTAGAGTGTGCTCCAAGTTTCCAGCTTATTTTGAGCTGTCATGCTTGCTGGGGTGGGTCATTGGTGATGCACCTGCCTTTGAGTCATTTCTGCTCTTGTAAGTAGCCCATGACCCATATTCCTGTAACTAACCCCAATAAAACTCCATGGTTCACCAAGCTGGACTTTGGTGCTATCCTTAATTTGGTTCTGTCGTGAGTTCCCTATTGGGGTTAAGTGGGCATCTGCTCACATCTCCCTAGGAATGATGTCACACAACAGATACGGACAACTTAATCTTGAAAGCCAAGAGCCTAGGTAGTAGATGTAGATTTAGGAGTCCCCAACTCACAGGCAATCAAATACTGAACAAACGTTGTCAAAACAACAGAGAATAATCCACAGGAGTATAGTCATAGACTACTAAAGGGAAAGTGAAACAAAAATATCCACAGCAGAAAGTTGTTTCGAGAAACAGTGATTGTGATTGAAGTATCAGGTTCTGCAGGACACATTAAGTTGTGTGAAGTGGCAAGTAGTCAGCTCTTCAAGTACTAGGGAGCAATCAGCATGCTTCCAGAACTGGGCACATGATAGGGCATGACTGTGAAAGGAAAAACTGGAGATGTGGAATGTAAACTTCCTCCAAAAACTTGACTGTGAGAAAAACAGCATGGAAATAAGGGCAATGTAGGAAAACATGGTTACAATGTATTCAAGATAGGGGATGCATGAATGAGTTTATGCACTGAGAGGAACTCAGTAATTATTAGAACCTATAAAAAGGGGAGGCTCCTGGTGCAGCAGGTTAGCACTTTAGAGCAAAGGCAGTGGAAATAGAAAAATCTGGAACCCATGCAAAGAGCCTCAGAATTAATTGTATGTCACTAAGTTCCACCTTTGACAAATTAACTGGGCAAACAAACACACTGAGAAAGAGTATTTGCTCTTCGTATTACAAACAGCTAATCTCCCAGTCTATACAGAGTTCCTTGAACTCTGGAGATATGATTAAAAAATTAATAAAAGGTAAAGGTTGTGGAGACCATTCAGAGGAAAGCAAACACGACCAGCTGTCAAAGAAACGTGAAAAGACACAGCACAGTAGAAATGTAAATTCATCACAGTAGAAATGCAAATCCTTATGAAGGATCTTTACACATCAGATTGATTCCAGATGCCTGTATTTAAAGTTTTTAAACATCTATAATATTGCTATAACCTTACATGAGAAAATTTCACAGGATCAAAAGAAATTATGGAATTTTACCTATTGAGCTAGAAATCTCATTTCTGAGTTTGTCCTGCATCCAAGATAGGCCTTAAAATCCAGAATTACTTTCTTTTTCAAGTTCGAATTTTATTAACTACAAAACCTTCCATTTATGACACTTTTTGGTTTGTAGTAAGAAGTTATGAATGGAGCTTGGTGGCTTATGTCATATAAATGTAAAGCTATGGCACAGATAACAATTAATATAGTGTCCCCAGTTTTAAAAGGACAGATAGAAAATGAATACATATCCTTGTTTATTTTTGCTTATGTATGAATAAATACACATAAGAAAGTGAAAAGAAATGGTAACCAAAAGAGGTAAGAAAGGAAAAGGGTTAATAAGAATAGACTCTGAAATGAGACTTCTGAGTGTAAGTCATTTTATACCATTATAGGTTTTGAATAACTATGTCAGCTGTTAAAATGAATTTGAAGGGAAAATTAAACAAAGCCTATTAGTCTCGTTGCTAACCTTTCTCATGATCGAATCAGTCGGTGCTGCAGCAGAGCTGTTCTCAGCCATAATATTCTGAAATATTTGTCTCCACCACATATCAAATATTCTCTAAAACAAAATGTCAAGTGATTTTTAAAATGAATTACAGTAGAGCCAGTAATTTGTCCCAGCACTCTCAGACCTTTTCTAATGTGCTATCTTGGCTGGGGATGCAGGAGGAGGGGTTAGCACTCTGTCTGGGGATTTTAGTAGTGCCAAAGACTCAGCCTCAATTGACTGCAGGGCAGTGCATAAACTGGATGTGCCTTGGAGTTGTGACTCAAAGTCAATAACGTAGTGACACTCATTGAAACAGGCCAACAAGGCCAGCGTGTACACTATATATTTTTAAGGGAGTTTAATACACAATGTTCTCATTGGTTGTTACCATGCTCTTTCCAGTATGAGAGGTGGTCCATTGGGGTTTCTACTGTCACGACAAGAAACACAAGGGCTCACAGTACATTGCATGAATGCAAGCAGAACCTCACCTACCCATGTGCTTTTAATGTTCAGAACCTTAGGACTTCTTGATATTTATACATATGTATTAATGTATATATATAATTTTTAGCAACGGGAAGAATATTAATACTAGGAATTTTAAACTTCTGCAAGTCAAGTAATTTTTTTGGTCTCATACAAATATATTCCAAGGGAAATAATTTTTATAGCCATTAGTGCTTTGGTCTCTGTCCTTTTCTGGCTCTCAGCTGCTGAAGTTTGTACGGCAGCTCTTTCTCTTTAGCTGGTGTGAAATAATTAGATCCCAGAATGTTTGCAGGCTTGGACTAATTCTAGGTACTGGCCTTAACTTGGAGCTGAACTTAATTTAGCTATACACAGCCAAATTCTATACCAGATTGGCCAGTAATGAGAATTTGCCCCAGACCTGAAAGATTGGATCAATAGTAACAGTTATTATATGGGAACATAGTAAATATGTAAAATTAAGGGTCTAAGTGTAGATTATTGTAATTCTACAACTCTCAAGAGCTTAACCAGCCCATGATTTGCTTTCCACCTGGTCAGGGTAGGAAAATTTGTATTTCTTGATGTGGGGAGGTCCTTGTTCATGAGACAGACATGGCCATGTTTCTTCAATAGTCAGGAAAAGCATGCCTTGAGGGACATACTCCTACAAATTTTTCAGAAACATGTTCTCAAATGTCGGAAAGTCTTCAGTAGTGTAGTTCTCTTTTTTTTTTCCCCAGAGTTTTTCTAGAATTCAGAAGTATCATTATTGTGTCACGGCTTACCTGGGTGACATGGAGCTTAATTCCATAGATCAAACTGAGAAATATCACTAGGAGGAAAGTATCAGGACATTCTTCCAGAGTTCCTCTTTGGTGGTCTGCAGCTCTTGCCCTTTCTAAACAAATATTGAAAAGTTGAAAAGAAGAACCCACTGCTAGGAGAAATGCATTTTATCTCTTTATTATCTGTAGATGCTTCTGAGGAAGGAGAGCCAGTTGGCAGAAAATAATGAAAACGCGAGGGCTTGTGCTGTGTGCTGAAAGAGTCGCTCCCAGATGATAAAGGTGAAATGCAGATAAGGGCTGTCAAGAGGCAGCCTATTTGCTTTTTTATTTAAAGAAAATTGTGTTTCTACTCCACTCCTATCCATCCTGGCTATGAGGAAACTGTCAGCCAGAGATCTGGACGCTCTAGTTAAATAAAGTAGATTTAATTACTGTGGTGCCCTTCAGGTACACAAATGCAAGATGTAGATGATCACACTGTCATTTCAGGACTTGAACACACAAAGTTATAGGACCATCTGTAGAGGACATGGCCTTCACAGAACCAGTGTCGTGATTTTTAGTGTCTGCAGTATTGGACTGGCAGGAACCACAAAAACTTCACAAGTGCTATTAGATTTGAGATATTTCACTGGGTGGTGTATTTTCAGAACCAAGTTTACCTACCAGAATTGGTTAGTATCTTAGTCCCTTTATGCTGTTGATGCAGACAGGCTGATTTATAGAGAACTGAAAATATTTATTTTAATTCTGGAGGCTGGAAAGTCCAAGAATAAGCCTCCAGAACCTGATGTGGCCTTTGCTGTTTCATTTTCATATGGCAGAAGGTAGAACCCAGGAGGAGGCACTGAGTCCTGTAATCTGCTATGGAAAAAGAGAAAAGGCGTGAACCTTTTTTCCTAATGCCTTTCAAAGGTGTAGTAGTTGGTTTCTGAGAGCTTGACCCTCAGGAACTAAACTCTACTAAAGTCTCGACCTTGCAACAGTGCTGCTTTGGAGATCAGTGTTGTAAAATCTGAATTTGGAGGCAACATGTTAAGACCTTTGCAAATCAGAATGCTGCAATACCCATAATGCTGAAAGGGGCTGTGTGAGCCATCTCTCTGCTAGTAGTCTGCTGGAGAACAATGGCAAGGTTTCACCTGCTTAAGCCTTACTTTGTAGCTGGGCTTGGTGGCATATGACTTTAACTCCAGCACTGGGGAAGCAAAGGCAGATGAATTTCTGAGTTCAAGGTCAGCCTGCTCTACCTAGTGAATTCCAGACCAGTCAGGGTTATATAGGGAAACCCTGTCTCAAAAAAAAAAAAAGACGCTTGTTTCATCTTAACATTCAAGAAATTACAATCGCGATCTCTCTTACATTAGGCAGAGAGTTAGTTTAATTAACAATACTCTTTAAGAATTTATTGATACATTAAATAAGAATACCTCCTTGTGGTGATCAATTCTATTGGCTATGTAGGTTTTTCTTGTCTCACGTGATAAGAGCTAGTCATCCAGGAGCAGTACTTATTTCATAGAATGAGTCAAATGGTACAAAATTAAACTCAATGTGTTGTCTCCTGATACTAAAATGCACTAATAGCAAAGTTGACGATAAGAACCATAATATAGTATATTGATACAAGAAGTCCATGTTGTACTAATTGGTATATGTGACTATATTGCCTTACCTAGCAAAGGAAAATTTCAATCTCTCACTAAATTAAAGGTTCTAAAGCAGCATGATTATTCTAGATTACATACCTGTGTCAACCCAGTGTAATCCCATGGGACCTTGTAACAGACAGGAAAAAGGATCAGAAATTGTTGGGAAATATTACTTTAAGGTGTGTTAATTTTTTATGTTGCGTTTATTTAAGTCTGTAAAGCTGTGTTACTGTGCCTGTCTTAAAAAAAAAAAAAAACAAAAACAAAAAACAAAAATCCTGATAGTTTAATAAAGAACTGAGTGGCCAATAGCAAGGCAGGAGAAAAGGTAGGTGGAGCTGGCAGGCAGAGAGAATAAGTAGAGGGAGAAATCTGGGAGGAAAGCGGAAGTAGCCAGAGAAGGAGGAGGACATAAGGGGCCAGTCACCCAAATGTACGGTAAGCCATGGAGTAAGAAATAAAGAAAGATATATAGGAATAGGAAAAGCCCAGAGGCAAAAGGTGGAGGAGGATAATTTAAAGTTAAGAAAAGATGGCAAGAAACAAGTCAAGCTAAGGCCGTGCATTTATAAGTAATAATAAACATCCATGTGTGTGATTTATTTGGGAGCTGGGTAGCAGCACACACACCCCCAAAAAAACCCTCCAACAACAAGAAATAGAGATTTACTTGGAAACAAAGGTTGGATTGATGTACTTGGAGGATGCAAGCAGGGGCCAAGACCCAAGGAATGACGGCATCTATCTGGAACTAGAAAAGACTCACAGAAGCCCCTCTAAAGCCTGCAACAGAAACATAGGACTGGCAAAATTATACACAGCCAGGATGACTGTTGTGGATTCCTGACCTCCATAGCTATAAAATGAATAGGCTTGTGGCCATTTCATACAATTCAGGTGGGAAAGTGCTACTGTCCTCTATTTAACAAAATCTGTTAAAGAACACAGTATAGCTTTGACTGCCATTCTGGTTAGTATCAAAATACATGCACTTATTAATGACTATGTTCTCCTTTTATAAAATGATACAGAATATCAAATACAAAATAATATGATAGATGAGTAGAAGGATAATTTTATATATATAAAATATATAAATATAAATATATAAATTTTAAATATATATAAATAAATATATATAAAGATGTGGGCACATCGTTAATCCCAGCACTTGGGAGGCAGAGCCAGGCAGATCTCTGTGAGTCTGAGGCCAGCCTGGTCTACAGAGCAAGATCCAGAACAAGCACCAAAACTACACAGAGAAACCCTGTCTCTAAAAACAAAAGAAATACATACATTTATATAATAAAACAAAGTTACATGGATAAAACTCATGGAATTTCCATTGAGGAAGGTACATGAGTGTTCACCATGCATTTTTCCTTTTAGTTTTTCTATATTTTTAAAGTATTTTATTGTAAAATGTTGGAGGGGTGAAATCCATATCTGATACCTTAAAATAGAGATGATGTCATTCATATGGAAAGATATAAACTGTTATTCAAATGACTTCAAAAATAAATCTCTTTTGTTGTCTCAGTTATTTTTCCTATTGTTGTAACATAACACCCTAACAAAAGGAATTTCAGGGAGAAAATATTTACTTTGGCTCACAGTCTCAGGATACAGTTCTTCATAGAGGCTGCAGTTTGAGGGAACTTGTGATTTAATATTCATAGTCTGAAGAAAGCAATGACTGCTTGTACTTAGTCCCTTGTCTCCTTTCCGTTCACTCTTTGTCTCTTTTGCATTCATTCCAGGAAGGGGTGTGAAGTCAAGCCATTAAATGCTACCATCCTTATTCAGGAAAGGTCTTCCCTCCACAGCTGACCTAATTGGTAAAATCCCACATAGGCATGTCCAGAGGCTAATCTTATCTGGACAATCTCTTGCTGTGAAACAATCTAATTCACTGAGAATATGTATTACTCTCATTGGTTAATAAAGAGCTGACTGGCCAATAACTAGGCAGGAAAAGGTTAAGTGAGACTTGAAGACAAAAGGAGACTGTGGGGAAGAAGGGGGGTGGAGTGGCTAGGAGATACAAAGCAAGATGAGCATGCCATGTTGAAAAGGGTACTGCCATGTGGTAGAGCATAGATTTTTTTGAAATGAGTTATTTAAGATGTAAGAGCTAGTAGGTAACAAGCCTAAGCTATTGGCCTAGCATCTATAATTAATAATAAGTCTCTGTATGTTTATTGTGGAGTCAGATGTCCCGACAAAAACTCTGCCTTTTTCAAGTGATTCCAAATTCTGTCAAATTGAACATACTAATCATTATAGTCATGTTGTAACTGTGTACCTCTCCTTAAATGATACCTTTTGAATTAGTCCTATTTGTTCCTTATAATGTATTTTTCTACATGAAATATAAAACCTTCCTAAAAGTGTTATTTTTTTCCTTTGACAGTAATAGTTTTTCAGTAAAGAATGGATTTTAAAATGATAAAAAGACATTACATGGAGAATAAAGAAATATGTGCTAAAGGATAAATTAGATGACATTCTTACATTAGTAAAAGAATTATACAAGAGCCTCCTGTTTCCCAGGCACAGGGAAGAATGTGTTGTAGAAATGTGCCTTTGATGCTCTTCCACAGTCTCCACCAGCTGGATCTCCTAACTGCTTTCTGCCCCAAGGAAATTTGCTGTAGGTGAGAGCTGGAGCATGAGCATGCTTTATGCTCATCCAGCTGTTCATTACTAAGATGATTTAACTCTAACATGTAGCTCTTAAAAAATTCTGATGCCATCAGTAGCTATGGTGAGTGAATAAGTAATGACTGAGTTCCAGGTCACAAGTCATCTATGAAAGTCTCCAACATGAAAGCCGATTTGCTTCTACACTCTGTGATGTGGTCAGCAGGGTATACATAGAGTGCCCTTCCTGCTGCCTGGTAGTACATAAAAATAGAAATGTGAAGTAAACTATTTCTTTTGATTATTTCCATGTCTATTCTCAGTACACTTACAATCCATAGTATGGTTTCTGAAATTTAGGGGGAAAAAACACAGCAGATAAAAACAATAAGGCACAAAAGTTATCCCACCTTTAAAATGAATGACTAATTTTAATTATCACCTTATAGCTCAGTTGTTTAATTGTATTTAATTTTTTCATATTCCTGCTACTGATTTCATTATATCTATTATCCCTTTAAAATTGACTATAACCTACAGTAGAGTATCTTCAGAAATGAGCCAATTAAATGGGGGCACACACCATTAAGTAACTTAATTGCTTGTTCAATAGACTTTGTCGGTTTATTTTAGATTATTCCCTGTTTGAAAAAATTACTTAAATGCATGGCTGACATAAGCTCCTTCTGCCTGTTCACAACTGGAAACCACACCATGATAGCCTACCTCTTCAATGTCATTTGTGATCCCTGAGGACAACTGCCTGTTTTTAAGATTTAACCTGGGCTCTTCCAAAAAGACTTCCTATGTCTTCACCTTCATTTGTCTAGAGCCTCTCTCTCTCTCTCTCTCTCTCTCTCTCTCTCTCTCTCTCTCTCTCTCTCTCTCTCTCTCTCTCCCTACCTCCCTCTCTTTCTCCCTCCCCAATGTTCCCTCTCTCTTTGTCTTTCTTTAATTGCATTGGACTGGATTCCTCAGTTGGGTCCCAAATGCTGCTCAGCAATTCTTTTATTTAACTCTAATTGATTCCCTATTGTACTTGCCACAGCAGCTGCTTGAAAATGCATCTCAAGGCACCTAACTCACACCTGTCATACTCACTCTCAGTAAATTATTTTGCCTTACACCTAAATCAAAAAGGCTAGAGCCCTCAGGCAAATTCCTGTTCTAGTATATAGAACAATATTCTTACTCTACCTTTCCAAATTTTTCAGACACTTATTCCTTTTAGTTACTCCATAGTCTTAAAGCAAGAATATCATTCCATGTCTAAATTAATTCTTCTGTTACATGGGTAAAGCACTGGTTCACATACAACATTTATTTTATGCCAGAAACAATGCTGGCATATTTAACTTTTGCAGTAGTGAAGGCTAGGGGATAATAGAAGATAAAAAAATTGAGTCTTGTTTATAATATAGCCAACTCACCCACAGTTGTGTCTGGTCCCCAACTTACTGAGTTCCTGGATTTGCATAGAAACCACCAGAATTCAATAGCACACACCTAGACAATGCCATCCTTGGTAATAGAACAGGCAGGGAGAACCTTTCTTGCCTCCCTATGGGCCAGCTTCTGAGATTGCTTGAGTACAGAAACACTCATGCTCCCACTCCAACCACTACGCTATAGGCACAAGCTCGACAAATGGCGTCCTTATCCTGCTCACATTTCCTTCCCCCGACATGTATTTCCTCTGGTCCTTCTCCTTTCTAAGACCTTTCCTCATGCAGCATTCAAGTTCATTTCCTCCACAGAACACTCAGAGCAGCTCTATAGTCTCTCATTGAAACCATTTGCTCTTCTAATGTAGAAGTCACGAGGTGTATGTTGTAGTTAGTTATATATTTAATCACCACTCTCACTACATGGAATATATGGATCATAAGCTCTCACTTCCATAATAATATCACTAATCCATGTAATTTAATATTAGAATGTATACTTACTAGATAACTATACACCAAATCATTTGCTGAACCCGCTAAATATATCATCTCATTTAATCAGTCCTCTACACATATTGTCACATTCAATCTTGCCCAAACCATAATTAGTTCCTATTATTAAAGCCATTTTCCAATTGAATATATCAGAGAGGGGTATAGAAGTTGCCCAAATTTTCAATGACAGTAAGGGGGAGGCCAGGTTTTACACAGAGCTGTCTAATCTGTTGTTCTCACTCTTGTCCTCTATACAAAGCTTCCTCTGCACTTATAGATACAACGTAATTTTGGTGAGAAATGGCGTTGAATTGATCCATTCGTTTGAAATCAGGTGGATTTTCTTTCCCACTCATATTCCAAAACAAAATTTGGTCTTTTAAAGGGGGGGTGGTGAAGAGGGCAGAGAGATAGCTCTGTCAGTGAACTGCTTGCCCAAGGACCTGAGTTCAATCCCTAGGACTCACATTAAAACAAAACAAAATAACAACGAAAACTTAACTCTGGTCGCGTGAAATTTTAATTCCAGCACTGGAGAGGTAGAGATAGGATTCTGGTGGCTTACTGGTTAGCCACGTAGATTGCTTGACAAGCTCCAGGCCAATGAGAGATGCTGTTTCAAAAGCCAAGGTAGATGGTTCTTGAGGAACAATGACATCTCTGGCTTCTGTAGGATACCATATGCATATACATATACACACACAAAAAGACTACCACCACCACCAACACACACACACACACACACACACACACACACACACACACACACGAGAAATTTAGAAAAGAAAAGAAAAGAAAAAAGAAAAGAAAAGAAAAGAAAAGAAAAGGGTGTACTATGTAGGCTGCTACAAATCCAAGCCCCTTGTCTTAGTTAGGGTTTCTGTGTGATAAAACACAGTAACCAAAAATGACTTGGGGAGGAAAAGGGTTTATTTCATCTTACAACACTGAGGTCGTACTCCTTTATTGAGGGAAGTTAGGGAAGGAAGCTTGAGGCAGAAAATGATGCCAGAGAGGTACATTGCTTACTGCCTTGTTTCCCATAGCTTTCTCAGCCTGCTTTTTTGTACAACTCAGGACCACCTACCTAGGGATGGTGTTGCCCACATCAATCATTAATCAAGATAATACTCCACAGATTAGCCTACAGGCTGATCTTACAGAGATGTTTTCTCAATTAAGGATTCCATCTTTACAGGTATGTGTCAAGTTGGCAAAAAAACAGCAAGCATAATTGATCCCTTGTCAATCCCTTAGCACACACATATGTAACTATTAAACCATAACCTTTCCTTTCTTGTTCATCTTCAGGGTCTGAAAATAATATCAGTATCTCAATATAAAACACATTCCAAACTTTGAAAGTCCCACAGTCTTTCAAAATTCAAATATTTTTAAAGCTCAGCCCCTTTAAATCACCCAAGTCTCTTTCAAAGTTCAAAGCCTCTGTAAAATATCTCAAGTCCCTCAACCATGGACTCCTGTAAAATCACACAGAATGTTAAATGCATTCTTATTTCAAGAGGGAAGATCCAGGGCACAGTCACAGTCAAATAAAAGCAAACCCAAAGTCTAACAGTGTCAATCTCAGTGTCCTGATTCTGGGATTCATTATCTTCTGGGCTCCAGAGGTTTTAGGCGGCTCCTCTCCAGCTCTACCTTCCACAGCATACGCAGCTTGTCTTGAAGACTCAGGTCAGATCCACTCAACATTTGCTACTGTCCTTGGTTATCATCTCATGCTATTGGCCTCTCCAAAATGCTGGGATTTCTGCTGTAACAGGGCTGCACCTTCACCAATAGCTTCTCTTGGCTCTCTTCGGGGACTCTGACTGTGCCATATCATGCCAAGTGTCTATTTCTCTCCATGAGACCTTCAGTTCTAAACTTCTACTGCAACTTAGGCTGTACCTTCACCTGACCTGTCCTAGTCTTTCATAGTGTCAAGCCTCAAGCACCCTCCATGACCCCTCCATGCCTTCAAAATTGGTAATACTTGGGAAATCTTACATATTACCAAGTTCAGCTGCCAGCATGAATTTCAAACTTGGACCTCTCTGGACCACAGCTTCTATGTGCTGACCCTGGGAAGACACTTCCAAGAAGATGTCACCTAGGTGATTCCGGTCTCTTCTTTTTTCTTTTTTCTTTTTTTTTCATTTTTTTTTCTGGGACCCAGTCACAGCCCTTTCTCATTTCACAGTTGAGTCTCTGATTTCTTTTTTCTCTGGTCTCTTCTTAATCACAGCTGGTTCTTCATCCACAGCTAAGTAGTAACAAGAGTCCAGCAAAACAAAGGTTTCACTTTAGTGATTCTGTTCTCTTGTTCATCATTGCTGATTCTTCAGCCCCAGCTGACAAGAGCAATGGATTATTAATTCAAAATATTACTCAAAAATCCCTGATAGAATCTGAACTTCCCTATGCAACTTCACAAGCCAAGTGTCTTAGTTACTTTTCAACTGCTATGATAAAACACTATGACCAAGGCACTTACAAAAGAAAATGTGTAACTTGGCCTATAGTTTCAGAAGATTAGAGTTTATTGTGTCCAAGCAAAGAAACATCTGAGAACTCATATTTTGATCCACAGCCTCAAGACAGAGAGGGAGCACTAGGAATCACATGAATCTCTTGAAATTTCATAGCCCATTCTCAGTGACACACCTTCTCCAACGAGACCTCACCTCCTAATCCTTCCCAAACAATTCCATCAACTAGGGACCAAGTATTCAAATACAAGAGCCATTCTCATTCAAACTACCACACCAGGCCTATAGCTTCTGTATTACTCTCAAAACTCTTATTTTCCAAGTTTCCACAACAGCCCATTAAGATTTGGACACTAAATAGCTTTTCTAGCCCAAATTTCCAGAGTCTGTCCACAATCCTTCCCAAAATATGGTCAGGCCTGCCACAGCAATATTCCACAAGCCTGGTACCAATTTCTCTTAGTTAGGGTTTCTATTGCTGTGATAAAATACCATGACATAAAGAAACTTAGGGAAGGAAGGGCTTATTTCATATTATAACTCTCAGCTCACACTCCACATGGAAGGAAGTCAGGGCAGAAATTCAAGGCAGGAACCTGGAGGCAGGAAGTAATGTAAAGACCACGGAAGAATGATGCTTACTGGCTTGGGCCCCATGGCCTTCTGAGCCTACCTTCTTATACAAGTCACTACTACTTGCCTAGGAGTAGCACTATACCACCCCAACCCCTATGTGGATTGAGACCACCCACATCAATAATTAATGAAGACAATACCCTACAGAGCTGCCTATAGGCCAATCTTACAGAGGAATTTTCTCAATTAATACTCTCTTCACTCATATAAATCTAAGTGGGTATTAAGTTGACAAAAACCCCAAAACAGTATAATTTACAGGAAGAAATTTTGCTCATTTGGGATATCTGCATAAAAGTTTTTGACTCAGTTAAAAATATTTTTTGAAAAATAATGAGAAAAAACTTAAAGATCATACAAATGTATTCACATTTTCATTATAAATGCAAATGCACTCACACCCACAACTAAACTTAACAAATATCTAATTGAGTAGAGTACAAAACAATGTTTATATGAAGTTAAACAGATTTAATCACGGTGTATCATTTCCTTGAGAATTTGTAACATTAAGATGTCTTACCAGGTAGGGGTGCATGCCTTTAACCCCAGTACTCGGGAGGTAGAGGCAGTTGTATCTCTATGAGTTCCAGGCTAGCCTGGTCTACAGAGTGAGTTCCAGGACAGGCTCCAAAAGCTACACAGAGAAACCCTGTCTCAAAATACAAAAAAAAAAAAAAAAAAAAAAAAGATACCTTACCATACTGACCAATACACTGTAAGTTCAAATTTTCTTAAAGAGATAAAAATGATTAATGTGTTTGATAGATTTTTAAAAAAGGAGAAAAATAGACTCAGTCACAAACACAACACTGATTTCAAAAAAAAAGATCTTTGTACATAAAGATCTTAAAATCAATTGTACATTTTGTCTAAGTGTAAGCCTTTTCCTGTTCTCAAATGATCAGAGAAGAATGTGAAAGCCAGACACCAGCTATCAAGTTCATCCAGTTAAGTTTGACTTATGAAACTATAAGTATGTACAAGAAGCAGAAAGTAAATTCAAATGTTTAAAAATATCTCATTTCCTAAATTGCATTCTATATAATCTTTCCTGTCTTCCTTGGGTGCATTTTAAAGCAAAACTGGAGTAGAGAATACTGGTATATTACACACTGTCCTAGGAAGAAAAATGTGTCCTGTTTCAGATGAGAGGCCACTGTGCATCCATGTTTATGCAGATACAAAACTGTGACAGAACACAGAACTCCCAAGCACTTCCTTCACATCCACGGAGCTCATGCTGTATTGACTTTTCAAAATCAATCTGTTCCTCTTGGTTATTAGCAGTTCGGCACATCAATTTGAAAAACTGTGCCCAGTTGGATGAGAGTTTGGCTCTCAGTGGGATTCTCTTTCTACTACATACAATGAAACTGAGGATGAGCTATTAGGACTCAGGAGTGGGCTGGGGGGAAGGGTGAGATGTAAGAGTGATGGGGTTCCTGAAGAGTTCTTATGCCTGCGGGGGTTTATGGGATAATTCTCATCCTTAAACCCGATCTTTAAAGATTTTCATGCTTTCTTGTCACCAGCAGGGGCTCATGTTGAAATAAGATAATTTCTGTGTTTGTATACCTCAAAAGTATAAGATAAAAACACAGACACACCGGTGCACATCTTCCAAGATTCCAAGCTAAACAGAATGACAGCATGAGTTCGGGACAGAGAGGAGTCACAGACTTTGCACACACCAGGGACACCGGGACACATTCTACATTCAGTTGTGTGCCTGGTACTTTACACCTAATACAAACATCTTTATGACTCAGCTACATAAAACTTGACAGAATTCAGGGAAGTTCACCAGACAAGTACCTAAAGGAGCAGAACTTCTAGAAAGTAATTTGAGTTAAAATTTGTCAGTTACAGGAGCTGGAGAGATGGCTCAGCAATTAAGAACACTGACTGCTCTTCCAGAGGATCCAGGTTCAATTCCCAGCACTCACAGGGCAGGTAATAACTCCAAGATCTGACACCTTCACACAGACACACAAGCAGGCAAACACCAGTGCACATAAAATAGAAGTAGGTTCTTTTTAAAAAATTTGTCAATTACATGAAAAGCTGGAGACAAAGATCTACAAATACCCACCTCCCCCCCACACACACACACACAAACCCCCAAAGCCAAAGTGTCTTCTATGGCAATAAAAGCAGTTTTTAAGGAAACAGAAAAACTGGGAGACCCAAAATCAGGGCATGGGATAAAGATGTTTCTTACTAGTTTCATGAAATAATAAGCTTTAAGCTAATATTAGAGATTAAAATGTACATATATTTCAGTTTGTATTATCCAACCTTCCACACAGTGCCATTTCTTTTTAAAAATGCATTTCTTGTTGACTTTATTATCCAGATTTATATCCCTTTGGGATTTAAGCAAAGGCCTGGGAACTTTTATAAATGCTTAAAACATGGCTCATCTCACTGCCATGGTAAGAAAGGAACAGGCCTTGCATTTGCATCAAATATTGAAATGGAGATTATATTTTAAATACAGTCTTTTGGCAGGGAGAGCTTATGGAAGATGATTTGTATGTATCTGCCAGAGGTCTGAGCATTCTTCATTGTGGGTGTTTTCTTTTGCAGACTTTAAACAGAATTGCCATCCTGCTTTGCGTTCCAAGGTCTCCCGTCAAACTAATCAGAGCACCTCCTGCAGGTCATCAAAATCCTGGGGACATGACAGGTGAAGGGCAGATGTTCATGGCCATATCTGCTTGTCTCCTTTTCATGCTGTCATGACCATGCCCTCTCTTCCCCCTCTGACGCTGTCATTTATGCCATTTTAATGAAAATATTCATTACTTCAGAATTTGACCATAACCTATCTCATACACAGCCCGGCTCACCTACTTTCTCTTAATCAAGAGTCTGCCTGAATTGTCTCATGAGCCCGTCACCTTGACAACCTTCTATGCTTCACATTTTCTCTCAGTTATGTATAAATTCCCAGCTGCTCAATATCGTGTGAGACATGACAGTATTTCATGTCTTATGAATTTCAGTGTAGTTTTAGTTGGACTATAGAACTGGGGCAGTATAAATGAAAACAGCAGTTCACAAAGATTTTGTTCTGTGACTCTCTTTATATTCTAATAAATTACTCAGGATTCCAATGAGCTTTTTTTGATGTGAAAGTTATCTATGGGGGTTCCCTTTCAGCATCTTCTGTTGCCATAATAGAATATCTGGGGCTAGATAGTTCATGCAGAAATGCAATTTATTTGTTTCCTCTGTAACTAAAGCCTAGAAATCCAAGCTCAGGTGGCTTCAGTGAGGCCTTGTGTTGTTTCATAACATGGTGGAAGTCAGTCGAAAACCTAGGAAAAACACATACAAGAAAGAAAAAGGAACTAAGTGTGATTGTTGCCTACTCTCTGAAGAGAGACATGAATTAGTCTCTTCAGGAGGGCTCTGCACCTCTGACCCAAACACCTCTCAGTAGGATAAGCCTCTGGACAGTGCTGCCCTGAAGAGTGAAAACATAAAGCATGAAAAATTAAAGTTCTGATATCAGAACATAGCTATGGAAAGTAAAACAAGAATCTTCTTTTGTGACTTCACTAAAAACTAGCAGTCATAAACTCATGGCAAGATCACACTAGTGTATTTATGAGACAATTCCGCACCTTCCACAGTGGAAGGAAATTGTAAAGTGTCATTATTTTACACGTTGGCTAATCTCTTTATTGCCTGGCTTACTATCCAGAATTAAATTTAAATTCCTGCTTCTCCTGTCTGCTTCTACAGTTAATCTCTTGTGTTACATGTCATGAAGACTCTAGAGATATCTACCATACATTTGTGATTGGGCATGATACAATGAGATGAATGTCTTGAAATAGTTTAACTTCTCTGTTCCTCGGAATTTTATATTTGTGTGACATAACCCCAAATCATGCCAGCATCACTTAGGTATCTCTGCATCACACCAAAATCTTTAGAATAAAAGAACCTACAAAAAGAATGATTGAGAAACTCTTGCAGCACCCTAACTATGCATAAAGAATAAAATCCTTTAAAGTAGAAATAATACCATGAACCTTTTGAGGATTATTTAAATGATGCCAATTATAAGTACACACTAAAACTATATAGAAATTCAATTGTGTAAGTACTTAGACAAATATAAAAATAATATTCAGACTTATAATGAAAATATAATTCATTTTTAAGGGTGATAGGTAAATATTTTGCTTAAACAAAATCAACCCTTTTAACATGAATATAGTATTTTTGCTACAGAAACATTTGCTAGCATGTATGTTAGGTCTGTCATGAATTATGTGTGATATACATCTCACTTTCTTCTTCGTTTTTCACTGACACTCTGATGTGCCAATCTGCCCAAGTCCTAATCGGTAATTAAGGACACATCCTAATCATTGGACCATTGATTTTCTGCTTTTATTTAGTTAGTGGTTTGTTAAAGTTTTATAATGGTTTTAGTATTATAAATAATAGTAAATACATCACTCAATAAAACTTAAAGAATTGATAATAATTTAAAATAGACAATATGTCTCCCACAATGTGTTCCTCAAGCTCTTCCTATTTAGGGCAAATGTTATCCTAAATTCTGTGCCTATTATCTGTTCTAAAATGTAGTTTAATACATGCAAAATTTTGTGTACTCTTTAAAAAGGCTTATGTATTCTTAAAAGGTACATATTTATTTTATTGTTTTACATTCAGAGAAAGAGCTATATGATACAGAAATTGGAAACTTGGTTTTCATTTGACATTTTATTGCTATGATATGTTCATATTATATTGCTTCCTTTCATTTGTTTGGTTGACTTATAACATTCCACTGTGACTATACAGATATTTATTCATTTGTTTTCCTTTTGAAAGGCATTGTTTTCCCCCATGGTGCTGATATTGTTAATAGTGATGCTTTCAAAATTCTCATTAACATTTTCTAATACATATGCAAAATAAGTCATTTTGTATCATTTTTCTCTATTCAAACACAATAAAACCTACAACACCTGTGATTTTGCACATCCTTCACTTGACTCAAAGACATTATTTGTTGCTGTTGTTACTCTATGGCAAACTATGTCATGAGCACATAACCCATGTGGATTCATTAATGTTCACACCAACTCTATTAGATCAACACCATCATTGTCTTTGTTTTACAAATGCATTGGTCAACAAAGGATAGAATAAGTTGTAAAAGCTATGTGCAGAATTGAAATTGTTATTCATATTCCAGAGCATACTTTCTAATTATTGTCACCATTAAGTCTCTCTCCAGCTTTACTGATGAGTTATGTCCCTAGCCCCAAAACCTTTATCCAGCCATTTATGGATATTTTTCATATTCACCTTCTCCCAAAAACAGCTTATTATACAACAAAAATACCTATTATTTGAAAGAGAAGATGAAACAGGGTCCTTGTACTGAGAGCCTATATTCCTAGCAACTCAGGATGTTCAAGGCCAGCCTAAGCTACACAGTGAAATCCTGCTGCCAAAGGAAGGAAGGAAGGAAGGAAGGGAAAAAAAGAGCAAACAAAGTTGGATGGGTATGAAATGGGAGATAGTAAATCTTAGAGGATCTGGGAGAGGGGTGACTATAATAAAATAAAATGTGTGAAATTATCAAAGATTATTAAAATAATTTTAATTTCAAACTAGAAATGTTTAAATATTTATTTGTAACATCTTTTAAAAAAGTAGTAGGGCTACAGAGATATTCAGCTGTTAAGCATGCTAGCTGCTCTGCCGAAAGACCAAGGTACCATTCTTAGCACCCAAATAGGAGTTCACAGTCATCTGTAAATCCAGTTCCAGTCAATCTGCAGCGCTCTTACGCCCTACAGGCACTGTTCTTATGTGGTGTACAGACATATATATATAGAGAGAGACAGGAAAAACACCCATACACATATAGTAAAATGAAAAGAAAAATAGTTTTTAAAAAGGGAGTAACAAACCTTTTGGAGGTTAACATAAGTTCCATGTTTCATGCAAATGTGTTTTCTAGAATACAAAGTTTAGTGAAAAGAGATGTTAGAGGTATTCATCGCCACTGCAGAGATCTATGTCATCTTCTACCTTCTGTACATATCTGTTTTGGTAGAGGCATATTAGGAAGGAAAGAGGGGCCTTTTGAAAATGTGTAGTTGGAAAAAGATAGAATATTTTCAACCACTCTTCGGTTAATTGTGGATATTTTTTTTCTTGATGCTACAGTATGAGCTTCTTAAGCAGTTATCTTTGAGACCAGAAAAAACATGAATGTATGTTTTGTACTCTTTATATTAAAATTAGTTACTCCTTGTTTTATCCAAGGGTGTCTTTGTAACATCACTAGTCATGATATGAATAATATTACACATTGATTTATACAAACCTCAAAACAGACACATTTCATTGGAGAACATAAAAAGTTGTATTTGATATCATTATTGACATTTGAAAGCATTGACAAATATATTTTTCCAAAACGCCAATTTTTGTTATAATCTTTATGATTATACTTGTTGATACCTTTGTTTTCTTGGAATCTTCAGGTCCACATTTTTTTGACAATTTTATTCATGTACAAAGCATTAAGATTACATTCACCCTCACTCTCTCTTCTCCCCACCCCAATACCCTCTCTTCTCCCCACCCCAATGCCCTCTCTTCTCTCCACCCCTAATAACCTCCCTTCTCCCCACCCTAATACCCTCTTGTCTCCCCACCCCCACCACCTTCTTCTTCCCACCTAGTTTCCTCTCTGCTTTCACATGTCCGTGTGTGAATCTTGTGCAGACAGCCACATGTGCTCTTTTTTTCATCATTTCCAAGGCGTGCCACATTCAGAAGATAGCATTTTGTAACTCTCATTCTCACCCTCGTGTTCTTACACTCCTTCCACTCACGATTCCGTGATGTCCACTGAATAGATGTAAAGTAGATAGCTCATTTAGAACTAAGAACTCAACAATCACTTATTCTCAGCACTCTGAACAGTTATGAGCCTCTGCACTGACCATCACCCATGGCAAAGGAAGCTTAGCAAGACTAAAAGCAGTGCTAGTCTGTAGATATGAATTAAATACTTACAAGGCAGCTTGATTACATGTCCATTTAGGAAACAACAGTGGCCGGTTCCACCATCTAGGGCCTCTGAATTTTGACTCATTTTTTAATACAAGGACTGGAGTCCTTCCCAGGAAGCAGGCCTCAAATCCAACTAGAAAGCAGTTGACTACTTCCCAGTCATGTCTCTATCACCCACTGGGCATATATGACTAACCAGGACAGTATTGTAGCATACAGGCTACACAATTGGCTAAGACCGTGATGTCTTTTCTCCCCCAGCAGCTTGTGTATCACCTTCCAGCATGAAGGAAGTTTCCAAATCAGTTCCAGCTTGATTTCTCTGTGTCCTGTTCTTAAATGTACTGTGCCATCAGCAATGGAGTCATACCATATAATTCTAGTAGACAACCTAGACCTATATTTTTTACTTGCTCTGCATCACCACCCTCATCTTGCCCCTCTTGTTAATTGTTCTTTAGTGAAAATGGTACTCCACAGAAACAGTGAGGACTTTGGCTCACAGCTCAAGCAATCATTTAATGCTTTGTAACAATTTAGTTCTTTAGTGAGTGGATGTGCTAGAGACTTCTTTACATTTTTCTCCACACAAAACACAAGGAAAATGCAAGTTAAAAATATCAAATGTTAAAAGGCTATTTTCATTATGTCATCTGTGACAGCCTTAAAAGAAATAGTGTTCATTTTATTGCAAGTGTTACATATAACCATAATAATTTAAAGATTTTTTTTTACTGTTTCATTTTATGTGTATGAGTGTTTTGCCTGCATGTATGTGTGTATAGCATATGCATCCAGGGTACCCAGAGAGTCTATAAGGGAGCATTGGAGCCCATGGAAATGGAGTTAGAGATAGTAATAAGCTGCCACATTGGTGCTGGAACTTGAACTTGGGTCCTCTGGAAGAGCAACCAATGCTCTTCACTGCTGAGTCATTTCTCCAGTCTCAAAAAGAATGATTTTTAAAAATAACTTGCTGCCACAGACATGACTCATGTCAAGGAATCAGAAGGTTTAACTCATCATTTCCTTTGCATCATTGTTGAAATTACAGCACCAAGAGAAAGGGTAAGCGACCTAGACCAGCAGGTTGTTCAGTGACAGGTCCTGGGAGAGAGGACCAGGTACTCCAAAGGCAAGCACATAGCCAAGTTTGGGATTGGGAGATCCGCATAAGCTATGTCTTCTGTCAAGCAAGCTTATTAAGAAGCACAGCATCTTCTATCTATTTCCAAGGGGGAAATGAGACAGAGCCTGTAGAAACTTTCATACGATGAGATGAAGTCAGCAGGAGGCTAATCAAGCAAAGTTGACCCAGGGGAATACAGGGTGTCACTTCAGTCTCTTCAGGGAAGAAAACCCAAGTTCCCTAGAACTGAAACCCCAGCTCCTTTGAGGCTCTAGCCTCAGCTACAGAGTGAACCTTGCCAAGTCTGCCCCTGGAAAGGACCCTGAACTAGATTCCTTTTGTCCTTTCATCAGGGCCTTTGAGACAGCCTTGGATTAGTCATGTTTCCAATAGTTGAGGCCTTATTAACTATTGTTAAAATAGCTTTGAGTTCATGCATTCCCTGAAAGTACATGAGAGCCCTGAGTGTCTTGCAGACTATTTGCAGAAAGATATGGTCTGTTCAAATATACCTTTTCCACTAATTTAACTGGTGCTTCCTAGACACTAGAATTAAAATTGGCAGATGATGAATATCTAACAGCTATCTGGTGAATAAGACTCAATGGATGTATAAACTATTGTATTCTTACTTGAAAATTCTTTTTTTATTCCAGATATATACTGAGACAAGTCATTTGTCCATGACTTAGTTTATCATATTTAGTGTCAACACCCTGAAAAAAAAGAGAGATGTCTAATGTGAGATATAGTATACAAAGTATGATGCAAATAAAGTGCTAAGCATAACACATAGATACAAATGGAGAAAAGTATAGCACATTATAGAATTACAGGTTCTTTCTCATCTGAAACTTCCAAGCAAATCCAAAAGAACATGTTAGTTATCTCCTTTCATTAAGATGAAGGAGATGATTAATTATAAAATATGGGCACTGTGATACTTATAAGAATGTTTAAAATACCTTATCCTGGAAAGGGTAAAAAGCCTGATACAGTGGCTCTTTTGCCTTATTGTCCAAACAGCTAATATGGTTATTATGATTATGCTTGATTTTGTAGAGTTAGTACCAGAAATGACACTCTGCATTACGCTTTAACCTTCACTGAACCATCTATGTTAATTGCAAACATGCCACTTCACTGAAAACATCAGGAAAGAGAGTCATTTGCAGAGTGTACTTATTAGAATAAAAAGCCAATTTTAGATTGTCCCCTTGGTAAAGTAGTGATTACCAGTAGACAGCCAAATTAGTTTGGGACTAAAATGAACAAAATCAAGACCATGATTCTACCTCTGTTCCTTTCCAGTTCTGTTCAGACCCAGCTCTGATTTATCCTTCCCTCATGTATAAAATCAAAAGCATTGGAATAATTTCTTTACTAAGAATTTGAGTCTCAATGAAGTAATGATGTGAAAGTGGTTTATAGATTGTAAAACCAAAATCAACTAAGAGTTATGTTTGTAATCCAATTAAAATTAAAGTGGTTATATCTAAACCTTTTTAAGGCATATCAATATTGAAAAGAAAGTGTTGGTAATAATGCATACCTAAGAAAAAATGTCTTTCATTTTTATTATAGTCAGTGTGTAATATAAAATTTAGATTTATGTATTTTATTTATTATTTTACCCTCCTCTCTTCCTATTCCCTCTTCCAACTGCCTCCCCGCCCCCCCCCCCCAACCCACCCATCCTCAGTTTCTGTTCAGAAAGGGCAGGCTTCCATGGATATCAACAAAGCATGACATATCAAGGTATAGTAAGACTAAACACCTCCCCTTGTGTTAAGACTGGGCAAAGCAACCCAGTATGAAGAATAGGTTCCCAAGAGCCAGCCAAAGCATGAGGGAAAGCCCCTGCTCCTACTGTTAGGAGTCCCACAAGTAGACCAAGCTACACAACTGTCACATGTATGTAGAGGGCCTAGGTTGGTCCCATGCAGGCTCCCTGGTTGTTGGTTCAGACTCTGTGAGTTCCTATGAGCCAGGTTAGTTGTTTCTGTGGGTTTTCTTATGGTGTCCTTGACGCCTCTGGCTCCTACAATCCTCCCTTTCTCTCTTCAGCAGAATTCTCTGAGCTCAGCCTAATGTTTGGCTGGGGGTCTCTGCCTCTGCTTCCACCAGTTACTGGATGAAGGCTCTCCAGTGACAATTGGGAGGAAAATGTCTCTAATTTTTGAGAATGAAGAATACGGGGCATTTTATGGATCCCATTTCCTACCTCTTCCAATGTAAATAACATAATTTTAAAATTCAAGGTAACGGATTTAAAAAGTTTATAACAATTTGTAAGTGGCTAAAAATGATGCCTTATTTGACATTTGACATTCTTTGTCTTTCCTTTAAAATATTTTTGCATGTAAATTATGTCTATCCCTCCTGTAATCAACTATGTACCACAGCATGGGAGTATCTTCAACTCATGCATACAAGAGTAATAACATGAAGTATGCTTTCTTGAAAGTAATAGGTGCACTAGAATATTCTACCATGCTGAAATACCTTTAATGTCCCTGTGTTAAGAAGACTCCATGATTATGTACTAGCAATAGCATATAAAAACTCTAATATACAATACTGATTCAATTACCTAGAATGTTAAATGCACTGGGAAAAGTGTGTGTTTTTATTTTTCTTTTCTCACAAATGCAAAAAGAAGAAAAGCTGTATGGATCATTTCTCCTCTTAGTCTGTGCACCCCTGTGGAGAAGATCCAAGCATGAGGCTTCCTTTGAAGTGAATGGAATCTCCACACTCAGATCAGCTCTGAGGGTATATAGGAAAGAACAAGAGACTGGCCACATGAAGACAGACATTAGCATTTAAATGAGGCCAGGATCAAAAGAAAATTTATGCATAGAAATAGACTAAGATTTGAAAACTAAGGCATGATTTTTCAATAATCCTAGGTCAAACCACCTTGCATTAGAAGTAGGTCGTTCTTGGTGACAGCACCAGAAAACATTAGCAAATGTTCAAAAAGCCCAAAGACTAGCTCAAAATAAGAGACCTTTGTCACATTGAAATGCCACAGAAGCAAGATACTCCCCCCCCACCAAGGTTAGCAACATCCATGCATCTGTATGTGCCTCAAATACAAATGCTCATACTATATTTAATACTGGTGGATGGATAAAAACAAACAAAACAAGAATAGTCATCACAATAAATATTCCAGTTATAAATTAAAGCATAAGTCTTGCCAATATGGATAAATATAGCATAGGAAAAATAATCTTCTTTGAATGTAAAATGTACCTGCCATGTAGGAAACCAAAATAGAAACTGAAGTCAGGGTTGTTTCAGCCGTAGTTATCACCTGTCAATCAAGAGGTAATCTTTAAATAACACCTGTGTTGAAGTTCCTGTGCCAGGCTGAGTTGAAGTTATGTTTGATATTTATATAAAAAGTTAACTATGTAAAACTATGTACATATGAAGTACCAGAATGTGACAGGATGGGCTGGAAAGACTTCCTGGGAAGTTCTTGAAGGCTAGAGAGGACTAGGCTCAGCAAGGTGAGGTACTAAATAAAGTCCCCTACATACAAGGAGTTGTCCAAACAGACTTATAAACTTGCAGGAACAATGAATTTGGACTACAGGAAGGAAGCTAGTTAGACTAGTCCACATGTTCTTGTCAGTCCCTGGTGAGAATAAAGGACAGAAAGGTTGAGATCAGAACTATAGAGTTTCTAAGATGATCTTTCATGACAAGTCACACAGAATCACATGTAAGGGACAGTGGTGATGAACAGGTCCAAGCTACCAGGTAACCTTTGATTCCCTCTTCAATCACCCATGATAAATTACTGTTCAGTCCCTGCTGAATAAAGGTGATGACTGACACCTGTTTTTTTCTGAATGCAGACTCCTTGACTTTCTTGGAGCCCTTATTTTTTTTCTCCTTGGTACACCATAAATTCATGATACGTGAATTCCCAGTCTGTTTATAATGAACAATGAATGGCATGTATGGTGCTGGGGGATTTTAAGAAATGCACATGAAATAAGCAGGGTATGACTCACAGGAAAGGTGGGCACCCATAGGACTTCCAGAGAATGAGTTGTGTTTTGGTGCAGAGAAGAAAGGGGATAGATTCCAGGCAGGGAAATTTAAGTAACAAAATCTCAAGGGCAGAGAGAAATGTGGATTAAAGAAGAGAGGAGACAAAAAAAAAAAAGACAGTGCAAAGACTGGCTGATTTAGCACAAAGAGCTTTTGAGAAAAGTAAATATGAGGATCTTTGAAAAGTGCCAAGAATTTGTGTAGACAGTAGTAAGTGGCTGCAGTATCTTGGCTGAACCTGGGTTTAGGTTGTGAGGAAAACACTTGTTGAAAGCAGTATTTTTAGAGAACCAGATTAAAGTTTATGACAAGATGGAGATGAAAGCAAAAGGGAGAAACATCATTAACAGGGCTTTGTTGTTGTTAGAAAGCTAATAAAAATGAAATTAGTGCAATGACTTTGGAAAACAATTTATTACCTGGTAAAACTGCACAGTGAAAAAAAACCTCATGGCCCAGCACTTCTGTCCTTGAGATGCTCCCTAAAGAAACTCCTACATCGGCATCAGAAAATATGCATCTAATGTCTGTAGCAACATTACTTGATCCCATGAAAACTAGACAAATATTAAGATAGAATAAATACCTTGTGCTCTACTAAAAAATTATGAAAATCAGTGAAAGACAATGGCATCAACATTCAAGACACTCTAGAATATATTAGTTATCAGTAAACAAATAGTTCACAAAAGAACTTATGTATACATATGTACATACATATTCATATATACATATATTTTGTGTCTATGTAGGTTTCCTTGTGAATTGTTTTGTTGGCTACTATGTTATTTCATTCTTATTAGCTTCAAAAGAGCATAAAAATAATTACACATTGTTTAGTGTGGTGATTCAAGTGAAAAACAGCCCCCCACCCCCCGCAGAGGCTCACATATTTGAATGCCTGGTCTGAAGCTGGTGACTCTGAAGTTAGGGAGCCCTTATGAGCCTTGCTAGAGGAAGTATGCCACTTGAGGAAGGCTTTGAGCATTTATAACCTCATCTACTTCCAGTTTGTTGTCTCCTTTTTGAATGTGGATAAAGATGTGAGGTCTCAGCCTCATGCTCCAGCCAGCTGCTGCCTCTGCCTCTCCGACATCAGGGACCCTTTCTTAACTCTCCCAACATCTTGGACCCCTACTTAACTCTTCTGACATAAGGGACCCCTCCTTAAGTCTCCTGAAATTATGGGGCCCTCCCTAAACAGAATTATGAGCCAAATAAACCCTTCTTCTGTAAGTTGCTTTTGGTCATGGTATTTTATCACTACCACAGAAAAGTATCCAAATATAGAAGAGTTGCAAAGAATAGCAATAAAAGGCATAAAAGCTCTGGATATTATTTACCTTTGAGCAAAGAGGTTTTACCAGTAAGGGTAAAACATGAGGTCTTCCTGAATTTCCAGCAATATTCAATTTTTAAGTCAGGTATGTTCCTATGAGTTTATTTTACTGTTATTTAAGTGTACCTGTACACATCCTTTGGTAGTTGTGATACATTTTAAAAGTTAAAATATTTAAAATAAATAATGACTTGATCCAGAATAATGACAGTAGACATATAATGTAAAGGAATGGATGGGCGGCAAGGTGAGATTTCAGACACCTGGGTAAGATTATGAGAAGAGATAAGTAACACCCACACCAATAATGCCCAATCTATTTGGAATAAAGAATAATAATCTGGACTCTTTGATCATTCTTTTTGACGAAGGGTGTCCTGGGAGATGAGTCAGGGCCATGAACTAATAAGGCGTGCCACTGTGCTTCCATTGACTCTAACACACAATGCAGAAAGACCCTCTACACCAGCATTATTCAGCGACCAGCCATATAAGTCCTTCTCTGTTCCCCCAACTCTTTATCTACTGTTGACTTCTTGACTGAAGAATTTCCCTTTCTTTTCTAACAGTATTTGTGGGAAATGAGTATTCTCTTCTGCCCTCCCTTTCACCATCCTTTCTCAATTAGTGTTCACTGTCGTTAATGCTTATCCCGTACGAGGTGCTGAGAGCCAAAGGTGAAGAGGCAGGAACCACAGCGTTCCTAGTAGACTCAGTGGGACTAGACTTCTCTATTGATGCCTTAACAGATTTCTACAAACCTAGCACCACAGAACAACATAGGACACCTGTTATAGAATATTATTTTAAGGTGTGTTACTTTTGTTTATGCTGCATTTGTCTAACTCTGTGAAGCTGTGTTACTTTGCCTGTCTAAAACACCTGATGATCTAATAAAGAGCTGAACAGCCAATAGTGAGGCAGGAGAAAGGTAGGCAGAGTTGTCAGGCAGAGAGAATAAATAGAAGAAGAAATCTGGGAGAAGAAAAGAAAAAAGAGCAAGAGAACAGGGAGAGGAGGACACTAGGGGCCAGCCACCCAGCCAGCCAGCCAACCATGGAGTAAGAGTGAAAGTAAGATATACTGAAGTAAGAGAAAGGTATAAGGTGAGCTTTAGGCCTGGCTCTCGTGAATTTAGGAGCAGGCAGAGGCAGCCAAGAGAGCCACAAGAAGTATCCAGGTGTACCTTAGCAGTCTAAAGTTTGCCCATGCAGTCAAAAAAGACTAGAGATATGCAGTAAAAGAGGTCCAGACAGAAAAAAAAAACTCTAAACAGGTTCCAATGTGTTTTATAATGTGCTAGGCTTAAGAAAAAAGGAAAAAGAGTGTGGACAGTTATAGAAAGAAAGAAATAGTTTAGAAATAGTAAAGTCTTTAAAGAGAGAGTAAAAATAATATAAAAGAAAAAAAGCCATGTAATGGTGGAAAATACACAGGGAGTCTGGATATTATATAGTATTATGTTGATTTTGAGTGTTTTGGATACAGACAAGCAAGCAATAGCTGCTAAGAGACAAGGAGCTGTGAACTGGACTGCTAAACTGTACCAATCTAGATACTTCAGGAATGCCTTAACTTTAAAAAAAGAAGTCACAAAATGTATTTATCAAATGGAAATCAAAAACGCTTTTGAGTTTTGTTTCCACGGGAAATGAGAAACTGTGGATTCCTTCAGGAATAATATTGATCAGGTTTGATCAGGTTTGACAGGTGATATCTATCAACAAAGGTTACTGCTGGTCTTCCCAGGACTTGATCATTATCTCAAAATTTTTTCAGGGACACCTAAAAAAGATGCCTTCAGCCACAGACAACAAGAAGCAGTCTATAGAAAACAACGCCCACATTCCAAAAAGTTGGGGAGTGTAGCTGGTTTTTGGTTATTTGGTGGGTTATGGATGTTTGTTATCATTTAGATGAATATAGTATATTGATACAAATTTAAAAGTTATTTTTGTTACACTGTATATATGTTTCTACTCTTGTTTACAAGACTTTTGTATACTGATACAAAATTAAAGTAATTTTTGTTATAACACACTGTATATATGTTCCTACTCTTGTTTAAAGAACTTTTGTATAATGATACAAATTTAAGGTTATTTTTGTTACAACATATTGTATATATGCTTCTACTCGTTTTTTAAGGTATTGTACCTATGCAGTTCATTTAAAAATAGTTTTTGAAAGCTATTATTATGAACTATTTAGGATAATCAAGAAACATAGGTCAGTAACTAGTCACCTATAACAATCAAATTTGTAGATATGTTAAGTATATTATATTTTAGATAGATAAATGGTTTTCAAACACTTCAAAGACCTATAGAATATGGCATTTAAAATGTTTTGTTAATTTAAGGTTTTTCATGACAATGAGACACATCTGCTCCTGGCAGCACCAACTTACTTCAGAAATGATGGGCATTGAAGAAATTCTTTATGGAGTTTGCTTTTATTGTGGCAAGGTTAGCCGTGGGGAAAATAAATTGCTCTTGCCTTTGACTGCTGACAACCTGCTATGCAAACTGGACATGCAGAACATACAGGAAAAAGACTGCTGAATTTTGCCAATACAAGGCAAGACTATCCTTTGAAATTTCTGCTTCACAGAAGAGTCTGCCAGATATTCTGCAGGACATAGAGAAAAGCAAGACAAACTTTGCCAATACAAGGCAGGATAGTCCTTCAAATTTCCTGCTTCTCTGAAAAGTTGCTAGTTATTTTGGGCCTGCTGGCTTAAGATGGATGCCCCAAGTTTACAGAAGAACTCTGGGTGACTGTCCAGGCAGCCAAATGTCTCTGTTGTTAGATAATATTACATCCTTCTGGGTCTTTGGTGGAGTTGAAGACTAAATAGTTATAGTAGCGGTTTTCCTTAGTTATAATAGAAAGTAAATTAGGTGTAAAACTTTGGATTCACTGATAGGATAGATAATGCATTATTTTCTCTGAATATGCTAACTACAAACGGACTGAATATTGTAAATGTAATTCTTACTTGATAACTGTTTTTGTTGTGAACAGTTTTACACTGTACACTGTACACTGTTAAGGTTAAAACCTTTCTTTTTATTTAGACAAAAAGGGAGAAATGTGTAAGTAAGTTTTTGCAACTCTGTGTGTTTGGTCCCAGATTTTGGCACCAAAATGTGAGTTTTGCCACTCTGAGGAAGAGGTATCTTGACCACTTGGGGGGTCAGGTGGATGACTGGAGCTGCAATGAAACAGCAGCCCTGGAGGGCGAGGTATCCCAGATATCTCGAACCACTTAGGGCAGCTCTGTCCTGGAGGGGAAGTTATTCTGACTGCTCAGGAGGGTCAGGCCTGGAGCTGCTAGGATAGTTCAGCAGGGAAGGAGATTCTGACTGTTCGGAAGTTAGTGTATACCTGGTGTGGTGGGGCATGGTCTCCCCGCAGGATATAGCAATCCTGCTCCTCTCCTGGAGAGCCGCTACAGCTAAGCTCTGCTCAACCCCCACTTAAGGGGGCTTCCTAGCAGAGCTCTGCTTCTTCTCCAGCCAAAGATGCTGCTTCTTTTGCTTCACTCTGCAAAAGGGGAAACCCCTGCAGAAATGTAGCAATCTCCTCCCGCTCCAGAGAAAAGTGTTACTTTTTCAGCTCTCCCTTGCTCTGTCCACTGAGGGACGTCTCAGCGAAATTCTTCTGTTCAGCTCCTCCTTGCTGGGTCCACTATGGGATGTCTCAGCAGAGATCTTCTGTTCAGCTCCTCCTTGCTCTGTCCACTATAGGATGTCTTAGCAAGGTTCTTCTCTGTGCCAGTGAATGAAGATCTTCACATCCAAAGCTCTTTTGAGAAAGAGATTTATTTGGGAAGGAGGATTCCAGGAGAGTAGCTGCCTCTATCAGGGTGGAGAGAACAGCCCACAACTGACCAAGCAGGGTGCTTATATAGGATGTCTTGATACGGAGTCAACCAGGGATTGGCTAGTTTTTTCTGCTCAGGGATTGCTCAGTTTTGTGGGCTAGGGGCACAGATGGCCCTGATTTCAGAGCAAATCTGTGTTTCTTTCACTGGTCTTTCTTGGCTTTTTGACATTAATTCTAAGGCCAGGGCACATTTCTTTCACTGACTTTGAATGTTTCTTTGGTACTGGTTTCAGAGTCAGGGCGTGTTTCCTTGGTTTGGGGATAAAGTGTTCATTTCTCTGGCTCAGGTCCCAAACCCAGGCTGTGTTTCTTTCCCTGCTTCTGGGCTCCAGGGCCAGGGTGCTACTTTCCTTCTCTGTGATTAATTGGTTTCACAGGTCAATTAGCCAAAGCAGAGATGGCTCTGATCTGAGCCAAACTGTGTTTCTTTCTACCCTAACCTGAGCCATCTTTCCTTAGTTCTGGTCTCCAGGGTCAGGGTGGATTCTTCAGCCAGTCCCTTTGCCCTACATTTCTCCCTTTTTTGTTTAGTAATAAGCAGCTGAGGGTTGGAAAAGAGGTGAAGTTATTGTTAGACTGCTTCTTGCAGGATTGGGGCATCAAGGTTCTTTTAAGGTGTGTTACTTTTTTTATGTTGCATTTGTTTAACTCTGTGAAGCTGTGTTACTTTGCCTGTCTAAAACACTTGATGGTCTAATGGAGAGCTGGATGGCCAATAGTGACGCAGGAGAAAGGATAGGCAGGGTTGGCAGGCAGAGAGAACAAATAGAAGGAGAAATCTGGGAGAAGAAAAGAAAAAAGAGCAAGAGAACGAGGAGAGGAGGATGCTAGAGGCCAGCCACCCAGCCACCCAGCCACCCAGCCAGCCACCCAGCCACCCAGCCAGCCATGGAGTAAGAGTGAAAGTAAGATATACTAAAGTAAGTGAAAGGTATAAGCCCAGAGGCTAAAGGTGGATGGGATATTTTAAGTTAAGAAAAGCTGGCTAGAAATAAGCTAAATTAAGGCTGGGCATTTATAACTAAGAATAAGCCTCCATGTGTAATTTATTTGGGAACTGGGTGTCAGTCCCCCCGCCCAAAAGAGAAAAGAGCTAAAAGAGTAAAGAGCAAAAACAAACAGCAACAGACACATTTTTAAAAATCATATATTTATGTAGGTCTGACATCCTAGTGTATATTATTAGGCAAAAAAAATTGCAAAATACTTGTAGAGTTATGACCCTGTCTGAAGGCCCTACCAGTAGTTCTCAACCTTCCTAATGCAGATCCCCATGTTGTGATAACACTCCCGACCATAAAATTATTTCATTGCTACTTCATAACTGTAATTCTGTTACTATTACCAATCATAATATATTTACATATTTGATATGAAGGATATCTGTGGGAATGGTGACCCACAGGTTGAGAACTTAAGGCCTAGGGTATCATCCATATAGAGGCCTATATGGGCTATTTATAAACTTCAATTACTTGTGGTTATAGGACCCGATTCCTTTTTGGCTGTGGGTCTGAGGTTAACTGCAGCTTCAAAACCTACTGCCTTCCTGTTTTGTGGCCTTCTTTGACTTCAAACCCAGCCATTCTAATCCAATCCATCTCACATCTCATACATCCTGCCTACTTTTGCATTTCTAAAATTTCATTGTCAGCTTTTCTACCTGCCTCTGCTATTTTTAAGGACTCTTGTACTTGGCTTATCCTCCTACATAATCTAGGATAAGACTGTCTCAGGGTCCTTAACCGTCATCATTCCCACAAAGTCCCTTTTGCTATGTAGAGTAACATCTATATAGGTTATAAATGTTAAGGGCAAGCATGTCTGACGTCTACCATAATGGATCTTTTTAAAGTTATAGAGTAGGGAACAAAAGCCACATTTATTAATGTACAACAGAATACTAACTAAAAGTCATACCAAAGAGGGATAAAAATCTATTAGTTGATTTAGAATGGTTCCCCAATTCCTTTTTCAATAAAATGTAGTAAGTGAAAGGCAGAGGACAGTAAATATATTAATCATATATTAATCATTCAACATACAGGAAACCTTTTGCAACCACTCAAGCCTTGTTCTAACATTCTGACTAGTTGGACTGACATAAGAAGTGCTCCTTTTGCAAGGCTCCTCTTCCCAAGCAACGTGAGTATCATGGCACATTCTACAAATCACTCCTGGGATTTCCTGCCCCTGTGTGACAGTTGATCTTCACTGAAAACTTGATGAAATTCAGAATCACCATGGAAACGCAATTGTGGATGTGTCTACAAGAGTGTTTACAGTCTAACAGAACTTGGAAGACTCATCCTGAATGGGGACTGTACCATTCCTTGGGCTACAGTCCTGTGCTGAATAGGCTAATGCTAGCTGAACACCTACATTCATCTGTCTTTCTGTTTCCTGACTATAGAAACAACATCACCAGCTGCCTCATATTCCTGCCATGATGGACTAACTGCTCCTTCAAACTGTGAGCAAAAATAAAACCTTTCTTCCTTCGGCTATTTTTGTCAGGTATTTTGTCTCAACAACGTGAAGACTAACAAATACGATGGTCCTCTGCAATGCTACCAGACTGCTCTACAGATCTCATCATTTCCTTAATGTCACAACCATTGCAAATGGTCTTCAGAGCTCTTCTTCAAACAGTACCCATACCTTTCATTCATTCTCCAAAAATCAGCAAAGACCATGGTATAAGGATTTAAAAAAAAAAAAAAGGTTACAATGCAGGGAGACAAACTTGAACTGGGATATTTGTCATTGCTGTTTTTTTAATCCTTTACTTATACCCTACCCAATGCTTCCATTACTGATCATTTCTCTTTTACTGCTTTGCTACTAGAAAACAACCTAACTGCCCTGGCCAGGGTCTGACTTGGCCAATCTCTCTATACCCAGTGTAGGTATTTAAGCATCTTATGTCTTAGACATGCTGCCCTGAAGAGAATTGGGAGAGTGTAACTTCCACTGATCCCTCATCTCAGTACAATAGCTCTCTATAAAGGGAATAGTATCATATCCATAGTTCATGAACTGGGAAAATTCTGGCCTTTAAAAATTGTTGTTTCTTATAGTCATATATGTTACTGGAGTCTAGGGCTTGACTCTTACCCTAGAGTCAATAATGTACATATCACCCAGCACATTAACAACAGTAAACAACAACAAAATTTTGTTATTCTGACTTCTTGCATGCTAACTCTGAAAAAGCTTTTTCTTATTTGTAATGAAATAATAATAATAATAAACAGCACTCTTATGTGGCTTATTTTCCTGCTAAGTATGACTAGAAAATATGTCATTCTTTACACATCTGGGAATTTTTCTTGTTGAAACCAAATCTCTAATGCCATCCCACTAAGAACTTAAAATAGAGACACAAATCTACAGCTGCAGAATGAGAAAAGAATGCAAATATGTTTTTAAAAAAAGAAAACTATTTGTGTAGCAAATTTTCTTCAGTTTCCAAGTTATTGAAAAGAAACAGAATATTATGAAAAAGTGGATAGATTATACCTTTTGAAAATTCTATTGATTTCCAACAATAAATGCATTATATAATTATTTTGGAAAAATCTATAACATTTTTCCTTGGAAAAACTGTGATCATACGCATGGATGCTTTAAAGCATCTCTCATCTTTCTAATTTGATACACCAGCAAAATTTTGTATTTTGTTCACTTGACAAAGATACCTGCTATTTTCTTAGACAAAATCAATCCATTTAGTGAAGAATTAAACATAATTTTTTTAAAGGTTTATTTATTTATTATATATACAATGTAATGTCTGCATGTATCCCTGCAGGTCAGAAGAGGGCACCAGATCTCATTACAGATGATTGTGAACCACCATGTGGTTCCTGGGAATTGAACTCGGACCTCTGGAAGAACAGCCAGTGTTTTTTTTTTTTTTGTTTTGTTTTGTTTTGTTTTTCAAGACAGGGTTTCTCTGTGTAGCTTTGCGCCTTTCCTGGATCTCACTCTGTAGCCCAGGCTGGCCTCGAACTCACAGAGATCCGCCTGCCTCTGCCTCCCGAGTGCTGGGATTAAAGGCATGCGCCAGCACCGCCCGGCCCCAGCCAGTGCTCTTAACCACTGAGCCATCTCTCCAGCCCAGAATCAAATGTATCTCAAAGAGAAAAACAGAACCAAAATAAAGAGAAACAAATCTTGGAAAGTGGTGTCAGAGACACTGATCCAGATCAGTGGCAATTTAGCCCCTACGACTACTGCTGAATCAATTTCTTAGATTACTGGAAATCTCTGCAAATCTTGGAGGGGAAGCATTAGACTTTATTGACCTTGGACTTACCTCTACTGTCCTATTAGCCTGGTGAGCTTCTCCAACACAATGGTTCCTCCTTAGTTGTGCTTTTGCTCTTTGTGGTTTCAGTTACCCATCAACTCCTGTCCTAAAATACTAAGTGGAAAATTCCAGAAACAATCATCCAGTCTAAATGACTTTTACTACTTTATAAAGGAATATGGTTATAATTATTCAACTTTATCATTAGTCATGATTAACTTCTTATTAATTTATAACTTAAAATTTATTGCAGATATATATATATGTGTATAGCAAGATCTATAAGGTTTGGTATTATCTGCAGTATTAGGTATTCCCTGAGGCCTTGGGACACACTGCTTTTGTAAGAAGAGGATTTACTCTATATCCAATTTCTATCAACAGTGTATTTTTTTTTACCTCCTGATCCCCCTCATGGTGGTTTGAATGTAATTGACCCCCCATAAGCTCACGCATAGGGAGTGACACTATTAGGAGATGTGGCTTTGTTTTAGCAGGTATGACCTTGCTGGAGGAAGTGTGTCACTGTGGGGGTGGGCTTTGAGGTCTCATATATGCTCAAGCCACACCCAATGTCTCACTTCACTTCCTGTTGCCTGCAGGTCAAGAGGTTGGACTCTCAGCTCTGTCTTTAGCACATGTCCGCTTGCATACCACTAAGTCACATCATGATGATAATGGACTAAACCTCTGAAAATTTGTAAGCCACCCCAATTAAAAGTTTTTCCTTTACAAGAGTTGCCATGGTCATGGTGCCTCTTTACAGTAATAGGAACCATCACTAAGACAGAAGTTGGTGCCAGGGGCTGGGGTATTGATGTAATGGAGTGAACCTTGCTTTCATTTGGAATAATATGGACTTTGGGAGTTTGGGTTAGGAAAGCAGTGGGATGCTTTAGGCACTGCTTAATGAGCCATACTAGTAGAAGCATCAAAAAAAGGTGGTGCTAAGAGTTATTTGAAGCATGAGAGTATAGATCAAGAGGTTTCAGAGGAGAAGAATTGGTATATGTGGCCTATAGATCATTCTTGTGATATTTTGGTAAAGAATGTGGCTGCTTTTTGCTCTTGTTTTGAAGAGTTTGCCTGAGGCTAAAGTGAAGAGATTTGGATTAATTGTCCAGGCAGAGAAAAATCTCAAAACCACCTAGTATTGATTCTGTTGTGTGGGTATTACTGGTCACTTTTATACAGGTTTAAAATGAAAGGAGCAAGCTGAGCAAGGAAAAATACAAAACGTACAATTTGAGGAGTAAAGGAGTACCAGGAAGTGGAATGGAGCTCTAAGTTTTTTATTCAAAGAGATAAACAGACTGAGATGGAATAAAGGGAGTGGTGACCTCAGGGCAAGTTTCCAGCTTCTGAAATGGAATCAAAGGAAAGCTTAGAGCCAAGTGTGATGGTGCATGCCTTTAATCCCAGCACTCTGGCAGAGGCTGGTAGATCTCTGAGTTTGAGGCCGGCCTGGTCTACAGATCCAGTTTCAGAGCAGCCAAGCTTAGGCACTGAAGGAAATCATCAAAAACAGAAAGTTGGAGAAGATGTAATTGAATGGAGGCCATGTTCCAGCCCCAGTAAGCAGCAGAACTTAGCATCTTCAACCACATGTTTCTGGAGTTAAAAATAGAAGAAAGGGGCTATGGAATTTTCCTCTGTGACTAAGGGAAGCTGCTGAGGCCAGACATGTGTTAGTGGTGTCCCTGAATTGAGGCCTAAAGAGGTCATTGTGTGAAGCTGTGAAGATGAAGCCTCGATTGCCTTGGAGACCCCAAGATGTTAGAGATGGCAGAGTCATGGGATACCTGATGAGAAAAGCTGCTAACAGGGAGTAGAATCAGTCCAAGGGAAAGACATGTATTGTAGTCAACAAAACTGAAAGGAGTTGGAGACCTCAAGTGCGTTTTTGACATCAGATGTAGAGATGTAGATTTTGGAGTTTGCCCAGCTGGTTTCCAGTCTTGCTTTGGTCCAGTATTTCCTCACTATGCTGCCTTCCCTACATTTGGAGTGGTAATGTATGTCCTGTGCCATTTTATGTTGGAAGTATGTGATCTGTTCTTTTATTTTTATTTTAGAGGGGATTACAGTTAAGACATTGCATAAATCTCTTAACTTTAAAACATTGTTAAGACTGTTATAGACTATGGGGACTCTTAAAGTTGGGATAAATGCATTTTGCCTTATGACATTGTTACAAGCTTATGGAGGCCAAGGAGTGGAATGTGGTAGTTTGAATGTAATTGCCCCATAAGCTCAAAGTGAGGGGCACTATTAGGAGTCATGGTTTTGTTAGAGTTGGTATGAGTTTGTTGGAGTAAGTGTGTCACTGTGGGGATGGATTTTGAGGTCTCATATATGATCAAGCCATGTCCAGTGTCTCAGTTCACTTCCTATTGCCTACAGGTCTAGATGTCAGACTCAACTCCTCCAGCACCATGTCTGCCTGTACACCACCATGTCACACCATGACGATAAAGGACTAACCCTCTGAAAATGTAAACCATGCCAATTAAATGTTTTTTCTTTTATAAGAGTTGCTATGATCATGATGTTTCTTTACAACAATAGAAACCCTAACTAAGACACCCCATAATTTCATAACAATAAACTGTATGGGAAAAGTTTAGTGTTACTTGTATAATATATAAATATTACATATCATTATCATGAATTCCCTTTGGGATCAGCTTATTTTCATTTACAAGCATATATGTACTAACTACTTACATGAACTTGCCAAAAGTATTTCAATCTTCCTTTTCAGAATTAAATACTTGGTTCTTCATTAGTGCTGAGTCTCTATGATATCATCAGACTTGTAATTATTCTGTTTCTGAACTTTGGACTTCATAGAAAATTAATTGCAAACATATATCTGTTTTAGCAGCTAAATTGAATAGTGGCTTAATAGCTCAAGGGGAAATTTAAGATTTATAAGAGTCAACTTTCCTAGAAGGTTTCTCTTCAGTGATCTGTGGCTGTGATTTCAGTCACAAAACCACCAGGAGAAGCACAGGTCATGGATTTTCATTTTGAATCAAACTCACTATCCCAGCCAAACGTCAAATGTGGTAGAGAATACAAAACTTGATACAAACGACTTATCAGATTATACTAACATCTTTTTTTAATTAAAAAAAAAAACACAACCAACTGCATCTAGAGGCAAACCAGTTCATATTCATGTATTTAAAAGAGTTGTCTTGTTTTTACTTGCTATTTAGTCCCTGCCAAGGGTTGCTATTGCTACAAACAAACAAAAATAAAAAATATCACCTGGAAAAATCAAATAAATACCTGTCCTCAGGCCCCACCCCTAGAGGTTCCCCTTTATTAGGTTCTGAGGCCTGGCTGAGGTGGCTTGGCTTTTAAAGCTCCCCAGGTGTGGACAAGATTGAGGATCACTGTATTGGGCTATGAGGACTGAACCGTATTTTCTTCCTCTCAATAACTGCATTGTGTGATATTAGAAAGACCAGTTTCTGGGGAATGTGGGATGTATGAATCATAATTAGGCCCTCTAAGTGTCAGCCACAGCCTGGGTAGGGAACACCTGTGGAGCGGAGAATTAAAAATGAATGATGCCCTTTGTACTGTAATGATAATACATTCTACTCTCTGGGAAGCTATTAAAATATTCCCCTTAAGAATTTTTTCAAGTCTATTTTAAAGTGACACAAGAAAAAGTAATACGGAGCTTTCGAGAAGGCTCTGTGTACTTAATCTGGCAGAGCTTTCTACAAAATATTTTGTTGTTTTATTTATGTGTGCATTCTGCAGTGAAAGGTGGGGAGGGACAGGAGTATGCCAGAGGAAAAAGCAGAGAGACAGGCTTCCCATTTGTATTGCATGGGAGCAAGTCTGACTTGGCCTAACTATGTCTTACTCTGTTTTTCAACTTTTGAAATGATCATTTATGTCCTTAGAATACCCTTTGCTGCATTGTTCTTCTGCACACCCCTGGAGCCCAGGAATGGAGTAATTCCTTTGTTTTCAAAGGAAATGCTACACGCATATTCTCCCTACAGGGGTTAGTACAGTAAGACAAGAAGCAGTCCCAGTGATTCTCCTTAATGAGGAAAAACTTTCCTCCTATGTGTATAATGATAGGTAATTGAATTAGTACGGTAGGGAAGGTTTTGCTATTTCATACTCATAGTTTTTTCTTAACACCATGAAATTAAAGACATGCCAGCGTGGTGCTGCATACTCCTGATCACTTCCAAATAAGCGGTGTAGTATATTATTTCTTTTATGTGCTTTTACAGCACATGCTGTGCAAGATAATTGAGTCCATGACAGATGTCTGTATTACAGAAGAAAATTTATTTGTGAAAGAACAAACATGTATTACTTTTAACGCAGGACTATTCATTATGTGGCCCACAAGGTGCTTTTTGACGACTTGCAAATTGAAATTAATATTTTCTCTTGTCGTTCTAAATATGCATAAGCAAGTTTGACTGTCGGATACAACCAAGTCGAAGCTCATTCTTGTGTTTCAATGCAGCTTTCTGTTCTTAATCAAGGCTGGGCACTCGGAGTTCATGCATGAAGTGTGCTATGAGAAAGCATTTTTTCTTTCTCTTTTT
Source organism: Peromyscus nudipes (assembly GCA_902168325.1). NCBI lineage: Eukaryota > Metazoa > Chordata > Mammalia > Rodentia > Cricetidae > Peromyscus > Peromyscus nudipes. The sequence continues at coordinate 2,949 of CABHPH010163254.1, read as the reverse complement.
CAGAAAAGCCCACAGACCTGCACATTCCCCAAGACTTGAAGAATAAGTGCAGTCTGCCATTCCCATCCTCACAAGGAAATGACTAGTAGATAGGGCTCAACATAAGAAGGGAAAGGAAGATTCTTCATGAACCCATCTCTACTCACTTGTGCTCAGAATGTCACTCTTCCAAAACAAACACGGGTGTGGTACGGCATGAGTTGTCCTAACAGTTTTGCATGAGATGTACTGACTTGGAGAAATGGGTGAACAACAGTCACATGAAGGAGGATGGAAAAAACAGTGGGAAGGTTTACAGAGGTATGTGCACCCCTATCCCCTCTGAGACACTGCCCACCTGCACTGCTGCTGTCTATAAATTAGGCCTCTCATTCTTAGCTGCCGGATTTTTTTTTTCTGGAAAACAACTGGACATTTTACCAATAGACTGGCTGCACATCTTTTGCACTAAGACTATGCATACTATTAAAGTAAAATTAAACCGGTAGACTACCACATCAGAAAGGACCTAGATTTAACGTGATCTCTTTGGGAAATGGCTTTTCTTTCAAAGGGAGGAGGAGGCTTTGTTAAAGTTGGCTTCTTATGGCTGGCCTGCATACAAATTGGCATGTCCTGAAGCTGGAGCTCCTGAGACTCCCTGGTCACAGGCTTGGGGTGACTTCCCCAGGTGCTGGTGAGTTGTCAACTTGACAGAAACTAAGAGTCACCTGGGAAGGGGACTCTCCTGTGAGGAATTGCCCTCATCAGATTGGCCTGTGGGGCATTTTCTTGATTTGTTACTGACTGTGGGTGGTACCACTCCCCGGCAAATGGTCCTGAGTTGTCTAAGAAAGCAAGCCGAGGGGCTGGAGAGATGGCTCAGTGGTGAAGAGCACTGGCTGCTCTTCCAGATGACTTGGGTTCAATTCCCAGCACCCACATGGCAGCTCACAGCTGTCTGTAACTCCAGTTCCAGGGGATCCGACACCTTCACACCAATGCACATAAAATAAAGTTAAATTAAGAGAAAAGAGAGCAAGCTAAGGAAGCTATGAAAAAGAAGTCAGGAAACAGTGTTCCTCTGTGGTGGTCCCTGCTTCAGTTCCTGCCTCGAGGTTCCTGATAGAGCTTCTGCCAAGTCCCCTCAGAGATGGACTGTTTCCTGAAAGTGCAAGCTGGCTATTGTGAGTGTTTTACCACAGCAACAGACACTAAACAAGGATACCAAGGCACAGAACTGAGCTTGCATTCTGAAAGTTCATACTATTGACTGTCCACCAGGAGCTTGAGGGTATGAGACAAGATTGCATTTAGACATTTTAAACTATGTGCTCTCTCTCTCTCTCTCTCTCTCTCTCTCTCTCTCACACACACACACACACACACACACACACAGTGTTGTTTTTGTTGTTTTGGAGAAGGCACACTAATGTATAAATGGCTATAAATATGGAGAGCACAGAATAGTGGCTTACTCAATGACATCTTTCTTAAAAGAGGGTGAAGAAATGACTTAGGAATGCCTAAAGCCAAAGATCAGCCCTGGTGTGTGTGTGTGTGTGTGTGTGTGTGTGTGTGTGTGTGTGTGTGTGTGTATCTGTGTGTCTGTGTTGGTAAACTGAACCAGTTTCTTGCATTCTTTGATGGCATTCAGTTTCCACAAAGAATTTCTTATCTAGATCTAGCTGAGAACCTGGGGTCAAAGAATTGCTTTGGACTTTGGGTTGAGAAATAGGGCTCAAACTGGCCCGGTCTACCTGATTTAACTCTGGCTCACCACTGCTGCCTGGAAATGCTGTGATATTGGATAGTCCACTGTAGTAGATTCCCTATGGAAAGATGGATTTTCTTTCTGTGAATTCCCCTGTGACTTGAGAGCAATGACTGACTGGTTCCTCTAGCTCTTCCTTTTCTCGCCTCATTCCACGGACTTCTTCCACCTCTTCAGGGACCCTCCTTCCTGCCCAATAGAACTCTAGAGAACTAAGCAGGGAACTCTAGCTACCTGGAAAGGCCAGCGCTTAGCTGAAGACCTAGGGTAGTTCCGGGTTGCAACTGGAATGAGAAAAAGGCTAGGTGAAAGACAGGTAGGACTCTGGGAGAAAGAAGCAAAGGAACAGGCAGGGAATAGGCGTCATGAACACTCCAGTAGTCACAAGGGGAGAGTCAAATACCACGTTCAATAAGAAGCCTTTCAATTGCGTGTGCACATTACTAAGCCTCTAGTACACATCATTCCTGGCTGTAACTCATCCGTCCCCATTTCTCTCGCTTTGAGGTGACACTCAGAGGAGCGGGGACTGGTCTGGTTGACCTGTGAGCTTACTTTAGTGGCACTGGGCCCTGTATGCCAAAACTGAGTGATCTTCAGGGGTAGGAAGGAAGATGCAGCAGAAAGGGACACCAGGTGGAGATGGGAAGTCAGGAGAAGCAAGCTTCTGGCATTACGGTATTGACCGGGAAGCCATGGGCAGCCTAAGCCTGTGGCCCGAATTCTGGGATCTGGCTGCAGGAGGTGACTTCAAATGAAATTACACCTCGGCCAAGGGTTCGAATCCAAGCGTCCTATCCCTGGTGCTCACGACCTGGCAGAGCCCCAGCCCGGAGGGCGCGGAGGGAGGGAGTGGGGACTCCCTCACTCACTCAGGACATAGCCTGGGAACCCGGAGCCGGGCGGAGGGCGGCGACTCGAACACCGTCCTCTGCCCCACTCCAAGCAGCCAGCGCGGCCACTGCCCGGGGCTGGCTTGAAAGGATCCGGTACTCCGCCGTGTCCCAGAGACTTTCGGGCCTGGCTTTCTCCATGCTCCCAAGGGTGGTGGTGGTAGTCCTCAGGCGAGTTGCTGCCCTCTGGCTCGCACGTGAGTCCGGACACGGTCCAAGCGCTTCCCGGGAGCTGGGCGGCCAGCGCTGGGCTCGGAGGGCAGGAGGCGGAGCCGAGGCTGGGGCGCAGCCGGGAGCCGCCCC